>JANRGW010009047.1:19242-54641 GCA_024733675.1 Psilopsiagon aymara | reverse complement strand
AAGGCTGCTATGAGGTCTGCACGCAGCCTTCTCTTCTCCAGGCTGAACAGCCCCAACTTTCTCAGCCTATCTTCATATGGGAGGTGCTACAGTGTGGTTTTATACATTACTATATATTAAGGTTTAAAACCAAGTATTAGAGGACTTAGTGTACCAACCACTTAAGATTATATACATAGGGACATAGCAATTTTCTTTGGAAAACATGAATTTCATGCAGCTGCACACACATTACTGTGGAATGACTGTACACAGCTTATTGACAAAGGACTTACTTCCATTTAAGAACTGAAAATACTTACCATAAATTCCATATTAGTTTTCTCTATTGCAAGAAATGCAGCCATAAAGAGCCAATCATAACAACTGCTGTAAAGAAATCCCACCTTCTCCAAAAAGCAGATGGATTTCATTTGGAGATCAAGAAAACAATGAACCCTAAAGAGCCTCTGCCCCTCAAAAACAGTCTAATACATTTCAGTTTAGAAAACAACCCTGGAAGTATCACATTAATAACACATGAGCTTCTACGTGCAAGAGTTCTTTGCAGAGCTAAACAACTCAGAAAACAAGCTCTCTGTGTGTATATATGGTTACATGCTCCACTGAGTAATGACCTTACTGAGCACTATATTCAAAGTCAGAATCTCGAACAGAATTTTCCATCTTGGATCTCAGAAACACCAGATCATAGATAATGCTTCTTTATTTTTAAATCAGGTATAAACCAGAATAAGCCAAAGGTTAATTTGATGCCAGAGTTTAAGCATTGTAATAAACGTTTATTCATTAAAAGAAAAGACAAGAACATTTTAAGATGATTACTGCTTATTTTTTAACACTGGGTAACAAACTGACACTGGTAAGAGGAACGGAATTCTCAAGCATGGTCACTTCTTGCTTAGAAGTTGTCTTACCTGGTTCAAGATCCAGTTGACATAGATACTGTGATGTATTTAAAGTAACGACTACTACTCGTTGCTTAAGAATGTCTTCTTTCTGTGGCATCTGAAAGGTGGAATGTGTGCTTGAAATCAAACAGTACTGATGCACGACTGGGTGGACAGTCTTTACCCAGCGATTTCTGAAATATACCCTAGAAAAGAAAAAGGGGACTTATTTTCTATACAGGTTGAACACAGTAACAGCCTAATATTTCAAATGCTAATATTCTGTTCTCTGGTAATTAAATGTAACGTTCAGGAAGGAAAACATCACAACTATGCAGCAGAATAACATGCAAAAATATGCTGAAATGCCTTGGATTTAGCTTCCATTATTTGCTGCAGTGCAATACTACATACATGAAGAGCTACCAAGGATTAATTCAGATACGGAAATCTGTAAATTCTTCATACATTTAAGCTCTGCAACACTCACATCAACGTCTATTTCATTTTAAACTGTCAATAAACTCATTGTAAAGAGGTATGTCCTCAGCTGAAATATAAATACAGCCCATAGTCTTGGACCTGCCTGGGCTGCAGCGCTCTCCACATTTCAGCAACTGCAGCCACAGGATCTTCAAAAAAAATAGTAATTCAAAAGACATTAATAAAACCCTGTACTTCCTTTTACACACAGTATATGTCTTCTGAGATCTAAGAGGCAAACGGTATATTCATTCGGTATGCAAGTAAATTTATCTTGGCCCATCACACGGGGGCATAATTACAATGCACTCTATAAACGAATGAGAAAACAGTGCCAAAAAGGATGGCTGGAGTCTAAGATTAATCTGGACATTGCCAGCAAGCACTGGACTTAATCCTTCCATGACACAAGATAATTTTAATCACCGTATCATGAGATCAATGATGAATTTTTCTTAAAGAGTGATGAAATGTTACAGCCAGTCTAGATAAATGGAAGAGGAACAAGGAAGACAAAAAGGCTATGCCCTAGAAAACGGAGCAGAAGTAACTCCACAGAGGGATACAGCAATACGCCAAAGCCCACCAGCAGAGGATCTGGATAGAGATTTCAAAGGGCTTCTCTATGGGGTGCTCCTCAAGAATATAATCTATCTAGTAGGAACCATATCTAAAGCAGAACCTTTAAACTACAAGAAACTACTGTGGAAATATTAATACATAAAATTAAAGTTATTTAATTCTAAATCAAATTAAGATGCTATTACCTGAACTAATTTCACTTCCAAATATGGGATTTAATGCTATTTGGTTCACCTATTCTTTGTTTATTTTCACCTGCACTATTTCAAATTCCAAATCCTTAATCAAGTATTTGGAAAAGTGTAATTATGCACCTAAATGCACTGCACTGGTTGGAGTTTGGATTTCATGTGTCCACCCACGTTTGCAAATTACAGCTCAGTTCCATACAAAGCGAGAGAAACAATTATTAGGATTACTGTAAGTTAGGCTTGGGGAAATACAATGTCCATTCTGAATAATAAGAACAAAATGAAATGCAGAGAGGTGCAAAGGCCCCTGCATATTCTGAAGGGCTTTCTACTTTGACAACAAAATCAACCAATATTGACACTTTGTGACCAAAGCTAACTCTAGTTAAGCCCGGGCTCAAGTGTGGGAGCAAACACCATACTCCTGAGACATTCCTAGAATAAGAACCTCCCAATGTTATTCCTTATCAGCCACACAACTGCTAAGCCTTATTTGATAAACTGTTATTACATCAACATAACAACACAGCCTAATAGGTAGCAGGAGCAAAATAACCCTGTTCTATTTATCCCAGCCTTCAGCCAGCTTTCATATGATTCCATTTCTCAGTCTTAAATGAGGGCAATACTTACCTACCCTCTCACAGGAGCACTGTGAGGATTAATGAGTTTATTGTGAGTTTATGTTTGTAAAGCACTTTGAGATTCTTGGATGAAAGCTGCTATTGAAATGCAAAATATTATGGTTATTAGACATTATTATACCATGCACTGTCTTTTATTACCAAAATTCAACTATGCGTGACTCAGATTGGCTGACAGCATTTCAAACTGCATTGCTGCTTACCCATTAATTTCTGTTATTTTGATGTCAGATCAAAAAGGTATCTCAGAGTTATTATTCACCACTGGCACAAAAACACCTGACATTGTGACTACTTTGAAAATGCCAGGATATAAGTAAGCCACACTGAACAAGGGATTTCTTTCTCAGGTGCAATTTGGGCTAACAAAGCCTCCTGTAATTTCATTATCAAGATTCATTTTTTCATGAAGTTAGAGGAACCTATTACTGGGTTTTACCAGCTTACCACAAAGCAGAACGTTTCTCCCTGCTACATACCCTTAACTTCTGATTAAACAAGCAAGTAATCTTCTAATACTAATACCTGCATCAGCAAAGTACCTGAATACCAGCACAGTCCGGCATTAGTAGGTACTAATTAAATTAGTTACTAACCAAATTAGCAAAACCTGCAGCTACAAAACCAAAACCCAGCCATAGCTCTCGTGAGCGTGCACTTTCTCACATCATGTGCCTTCACATAAAAACTTCAGTTCTGGAGAAAATAAAACTTGGACGGCTGAGGTTTACCCAAACCGCAGGTAGGGAAGTTACTACTGGAAATCAAGATGATTATAGCTTAGGGACTCGATCCTCTGCAAATAAAAGTTCTAAATATATCCACTGCACTTCCTACTACTCAGTTAACATGCACAGAACCTGCATCCCGTACATAAATTCATACCACCTTTATTTCCAAATGTGGCATATAGGTATCTATAACAAAAGCCTTTGTTTCTGTGGGTCTCTAGTCAATGAGTCAAAGACTGGGACAACCTGGCAGCTAACCTATTTGTCCATCAACTTTTCAGCCATTACATTAATCTGGCCTAGCATTTCTATTAAATGTTAGTGAAATTGAGTATTTCCCAGTATTTCCTGGTTTGCTCCCATTGGTAAAGTTCTATCAAAGTATCAATTTATACAGCAGATTATTTGCAAAAGTAGTGACTTCAGATCAGTAATTTAGATTCAAAATCATGTTCTTGTTCATGTTTCAGGCTGGGATTGCTCCTAAACCACTTCAAATAGAGCTCTGTATCTTAGTAAAGCTGGAGTCGAGAATCAGAACCTCTCTGAGGGAGGCTAAACAAGAGTTTCATGTCACTCTTGTCCTACAAAAGTGACTTCTACTTCTCATGTCTCCTTACAAGAACAAACAGGGACTAAATTAAAGTTCTTCAAAACTTTTTCCCTGTTCTGAACTGGAAAACACAACTCCTCCCAGTTCTTGATATAAATACCAGGATTCTCCCTTCAGGCTGTGCTCCAAAGAACTCTTCTTGGAGAAACTCCAATCCCAGCTCCTTAGATTTTGTGCATTTATTTCTCACCTGAAATCCCTCAAGCAAAAAGAACACAGAAGCTCAGAGGAGCAAGAATCCAGCAGTCTCATTTCATGCCTATGTTAAAAGACTATTAAAAACCCCAGAAAATCTCTAAGTAGACCCAAAAAGTCTAAACGAAACTTGAAAAGCACCTGATTTCCCTCGTTCCTTTCTTTTGCTGTGCCTCCAAAGACAGGCTCATTCTCACAAACAAGCATGTTCCCAGGGATACAGAAAACATGAGAAGAGCTTGTCTTATACCCTGACGGTTACCTCTTCAAATCAATCTTCTTCTGAGAACGGCATAAAAGCTGGAGTTTCAGGAAAATAAGTGAATGAATGAAGAGTGATTTCTTTCTTTTTCAAACTAGCATTTGAGAAGATGAATTAACACCAGTTTCAGTACAAGAACTACTCCAGCCAATTTAGAAAAGGGGGCAACGGTTCTTTAAATCCTGTTGGGTTTTTGGTTTGGGTTGGGGTTTTTGTTTGTTTTGTTTCAATTCAAACTATGGTTTGCTCCCATTGATTAATTTTTATAGTCTGGGTGTCTCCTGAATCTCACAGCCACATGCTAAAGCTACCTGGTTTCAGGCTATAGCGGTACCTACACATGTACGTTAAGATTAAAGTATTTAAAAGGTTAACTGAAAAGGTTTCAGCTGAGAGATTCTAAATGGAATCAACTTATTTTCTGACACTGCTGAATTAATAGTCAGCAATGACATGTTAGGCATAAATAGAAATGAAAATATTAAAATTACAGATAAAAGCAGTATCAACCTCTTTCCTTTCCCCCTAGTATTACATACAAAACACAGCATATGGATGTAACTAGGTTTGAACTACGCAAGTAAAATAACAGTAATGAACAGCAGATACTTCAATCACTATATGCCCAGAAGCATACAGAGAAACTGCTACTATCTGCTCCCTAGGTCTTGACTGAGGTTTTTAGGAGGGTATATACCCTTATCCCTGGAAGTGTGCATGGCCAGGATGGACAACCTGGTTTAGAGGAAGGTGTCCCTGCCTCTGGCTCTGACTCACCATTTAAAGGTCCCTGCTTCTCCACACTGAAAATCAAGAGTATAGCACCAAACAGAAGCACTTAATTGAAGGCTCTTTGTTCCTAACAGTAGATTATGATTGGCATTTCTTTCAGAAACACATCTGCATTCATTTACATAAGTATAACAAAGTCGTTTCAGCATCAAGTTTCTTCAGCAAGAGTCAGGGTTTGGAGTGCGCCCCTAATACAGTTGAATCATCTCATCAAACCCAAGGGCATTTTTTCTTCCTGGGTACAAATGTGTTTATGGGCAGCAGGACTATGAGAATTTGGCCTTCAGGCTTCACTGGTATTTTATTTAGGTGCAGAACTTAGACTCGACATAAATTCTCAGTGTTCGTTCTGACTCTGCATTTTCTAAAGGGCACAGAAAGTTATTTTGTTAGAAAAATGAAAGAATTTATAATAGATATTTACACAAAAATACCCAAAACTGCAGGCTTCAAACTTTTATGTCGCATCATTGACAGGGTAATTTATTTAGTGTACATCTTATCCACAGAAACACACAGAAATATTTACACAGTTCTCTGTACTCAGTGGGTGTTGGATAATTTAGTTTTCCTTCTTTAAAAACAACATAAATATTATGGTGCTCCCCACTAAGCTATGGAAACATTTTTAGCCAGGATACTATTAAGCCAACTCATCACTTGTAGAGTAAATAAGGAAAAAAAAACTAAAGCAAACTGTTCAGCCATTTAGAAACACAAGCTCTGCAAGCAGCACATCCAGCTTCGATAATTAACTGCTGCTGCTCCACTTGGTGTTTCCTTTAGAATACTGCAAGAGCCCTGTTTACACTAACAGTAATGGTATTCATTTGAAAATGTATCTTAAGAGTCAGAAAGCAAGATAACAGAATCACAATTCATTCCATGCAAGCACTCTCATGTAGCTCTTGCTTTCAACTCAGATAAATTAACCCTTTAACTCCTGCCAGATCAGGTCAATACGTGCTTACCTTTCAAACATCTTCCTCTCAACAAGATGTAGTATTTTTTACTTGAAGACATACGTATTTGTGGATCCATGAATATATATACATACAAATCTAAATGTACCCCATTTTAGAGAACTTTTAACAGAGATATCACAACTATTTGACCATCATACAATCCACAGCAGCACTTTCTGAAGGCTTCATGTCAAATACTAAGACAATCATACTTAAATGCAAGCATTCAGTGGCTTTTAAATAATGTGCTGTGATTTCCTTGGCAAATATATTTTAACCATAAGGAAAATACCACTTTTATGCATGTTTTTCATAAGTATTTCTGAGACTGGACTATGTAGTTGAATACAGCAAGTAAAAGAAAGTAGCAAAAGCCTGGCAACCACACACACAACAAAAGCATTTATCTCCTTGCTCTGTTAAATCACAATTCAGTATTCCCAGAAGTGTCAGTTACACACATTTTTTCCCACCACAGAATTAAGACACCATAATGCTTTTCATCACAAAGTGCTTTACAAATCACCTTAAGACAATCTGTGTTAAAATGCAAGCAGATCAAAAATAACTATTCAAAAATAAGCTGCCTTCTTTTCCTTGGCCAGATCCTCAGTGTTCATAAAATGGCACAAGGCAACTAAAGCCGCCAAACCTAAGAGAATTTACAGCTGTCGTAAATCTACCCCTTTCACATAACTTCATTGGCTTTACTAACATTGCATAAACTATACGTCCCAAATGGCTTTTAATAGCTAACAAGTAAACATAAAGAGCCATTTTCTTAGTAATATATTAAACTCATAGACTGGCATTCAGAAAATTATGCCTATAGTTTAAAAAAGATACATCCCAACCTAGCATTTTACTGCACACATTGTGATTACTGCACAAAATATTCCCAGGAGCTGGTTTCTACCTTTAAATAAACCCTCCTTAACTACATCTATGCAAGTTTACCCTCCTTGCTCCTCAAGTTTCCACCTCTTCTTCATTTTTTTCCCCTTACTTCCCCAAAATCTCCACAGTAAGTACATTTAACCACATACACAATGACTGCAACCTGACTTATCAGAAGAGGCCAAACTACTTTCACATGATTCTCTAAATATGTAGTTCTTATGACATCAAAGTTATTCTTCAAGAAGCCAGGTGTGTAGCCTCCAGTTTCCAAACTATCATTGGAAATGTAAGTCAAAATGTTCTGGAACTAAAATACAATTAAAGTGCATTTGATTTTATCATAGTAGCTTTTAGAGGAGCATATCAAAAGTTTGCTCATTAGGAAAGACACATTTATCAGTAGAATAATAAAAGCTTAAAAAAGGATGTCTTTATTTTTATTTAACAAATGACCCAAAATTACGTTGACAATGTTTCACGGTCCTTTTAGTCTATGTTTTTAAAAGCACTGCTGGTAATGCCAATATGCTTTTATGTTTTAGAAGTTCTTTAACCTTTTTTTATAGACACCTTTTCTTAAGAATAGTATTTTATAGATACATAATAAGCCTTAAAAAAATACCTGAGAGGTCTTGCCTGGGGATTGCCTGCTTCTACATATGGATGTAAATAATCCTTTATGTAGAGATCAGCAGCACTATTAGAATGGGTGCAAATGAGAATCCTGCTGGAATAAATGGTGCAAATAAAAAAGCAATGAAGAAACAGAAAACAATTCAAAGCAGTAGAATACAAAAAAAAGGAAACAGTGGCCATCTTCCTGCACATTTCTCTTAATGAAACTAGTCGCTAACCTACCACAGTTGGCATGATTGAGCCCTTTAACTCAAATTCGTTTGTTAGGAGAAATTCAAACAGTTTTTCGACAATTATTTTGTGCTTATTAATCTAGACTTGATTTTAAGCATGGAACAGCTCTTATTATCTAACATACTGCCAAACTTTCCATGTCAAGCAAATCACAGTCATCTACATATCGTCCATTTTAATTAGTTTCATTCCAAAAGGAAACTACAGGCTAAGACTATAAAATTACTTTCTCATTCAAAACAATGACGGATGGCTTGGGGTTTGTTTGTTTTTAAGCTGGATGGAAATTCTACATTTCTTCCTTTTAAGTAAAAAACTACATCTCTGCTAATCAAGTACCACCCTGTATTTAGTACCCCATCTCACCTAGTATCCTGTTGTTGAAGTATGTGCTTGACTGCCTGAGCCAGAGTGAAGGTTTTTCCTGTCCCATAGGGACCGATGATAAGAACAGGAGGCAGTTGTATTGAAAGTGGAGTAGTGATAGCCAGAACAGCCTCTTTCTGCTTAGCGTTTAGTCGAGGGTCCAACTGCTCATCCCATTGTCTGTACAAAAGGAGACAACAAGAGTTTAAAAACAGAAGCTACGGCAATGCACTGTCAGTCAGAAAGGAAATGAAGTATAATTTCTAAAAGCTATAAATAGCTTATATGCTACTGTATTGATTGTGGCATCGAGTCACAATGAAACAAATCAACAAATCCAGCAAAACAATCACATGCTGCAATCACAAAGATTTGGTATTTGCCATAAATAACTTGGGGTTTTGTTTTTTCATACGGAATCCATTCCTCAATTTACATTATCTCACCTAACAGCAATTAACCTTCATAGAACACGTAGTAGAAAATGTAGAAGCTGCACCATCACCTGATTACAAAGGCAAGTAAACATACAACTTTCTACTATTAATACAAAATGTGACTTCAGTTACGGTTCTTTCCTGCAGTATTTACATTGCCAATTTTAAAAGCCAACAGTCAAACAACCCTGGGGCTTGATAAAACTTATCCATGATGAAATTAAAAAACAACTACAAAACTTAATAGCTACCAATAACCACAACCTTCTCTTTGCCTTTTGTTTTTTAAATCACTAATGCACATACCTCTAATAGGAAAGCAGCCTAAAAGAATGGATTTTGCTGTAACCAGTTACTGAAACCAGCATTAAGAGGAAGATGCTTTCAGAAAATTCCAATGAGCATAAGAGGTCAAAGATCTGCAGATACAGTTTTAATATTCCCACTGACAGATTTAGAAGTAGATATGCATTGTAAAAACCACCTGTCACTGCTGCACATGTGGCCATACTTTAGTAATGTGATCCGCTTTGGTACAAGAACCCTGCTTCTTACGGACTGGGAAAAGCATCTACTCAGTAATAGCTAGTAACAAGGAGTAAAATCAAGAGGGAATTGACTGAATTCTCAACTTTTAAGACAGGTATGAACAACAAGCTGGCAGGAGACTCTAAGAAATACTGCAAAGTAATAGGGACATGAAACAAAAACAGAAGAAAACCAGGGAAAGACAGTTTTCAGTCAGAAATACTGATTCTCCAGGTAGGACACAAACCAAGCCACCAGATGGAAAAAAACATGCTTATTACACTGAATATAAATATCACCAAACATTCCACAAATGGTATTAACTAAAGAGAAGATAACAGTTCTCGCTTTCTTGACTTACCGTCTTTTTTAGCGAAAACACTGCTAACTTCCAGGCTATTCTCAAACACCACTCAAGATTCACCCAAAACTTTACTAAGCCAGGGATTGTCACTGACCACCGCTAGCTCTGTAATAATAACTCTATGCAAAACTTATTCCCTTCTTTCTGCCCATACTGTCAAAGCTCGGATGCATGCAGCAATTATCCTCACCTAGAACACTGCTCCCACTCTTTTATTGTCCCTGTTCTTCCTACACTTCCAAAGACAAACTAAAATTCTTCCAGTAATTTTTGTCTCACATTATCTCGCTGTCTCAGGTTTCTGGCCTGATCCCTTTCCTTTTAATCTTTGAGCTATCTTCTGGTTAGTACTTTATCATAATCACTCTTAATTCTCACCTTCAAGACACCACACAACTCCTCACATGCTGTACAGGATATCAGTTCCACATACCTCTCATTTCCCTGGTTTCTAAGTACAGAAGCCTCATGCCTCTTTTATCCTTCCCCATGCAGCAAGAATACTGCCCATATGCCCTGAGCAACACAGCTTCACATTTCCCTTCCCTACGTTTCCTCTTTGAGACAAACTATTTTCACTGCATCACTGCACCAGCTTTAAGTTTCCTTATAAGTATTTATAGAACATAGGGGTTTACAATTTCATAAAGGAAACTGTAAGACATGTACACAAAGAATCTCAGGACTGCTTGCAAGTGCAGTGCTGGTCCTTCTAATGCTCCTTCCCACACCTTTCTTAGTCATACCCTCAGCGGTATGTCCAAATTTGAGCTCACTGCATCAAACTCCAGAAGTACTAATGGATCACTCTTTGAGATCACTGCATCAAACTCACTGGAACTGGTATTTTCATTCCTATAAAGCATCATGCATATTTTCAGTGAAGAACAGAAGAGTAAGCAACAATAACAGATTTGCTCTCTACAGCTACAACGCAACTGCAATGCCTATAAAACCACAGCTCAATAGCAGAGAAAACCAATCAACAGATTCTCGTCCTCAGAGAATCACTTTTCTTGTTTTCTTTAGAACAGCTTCACTCCCCTCCCTGAACCATCCTCACCACTAAAGAGCAGCAAGGCAGGTTTCTCGTTCCAGGGCAGGTTTCAGCCATCTGTTACGAAAAAATCAGTACACATCACCATACAATCCTTGATATTGAAGTGTTTGCATTCTCATACCTGTTGGGACTCCAGGGGATGGTGGGAGTCATGCTGACATCTGGAAATAAAATACTGTTGTCCTTAATCCTGTCCAAAGCATAATGCATTTCACAGAGGGGTAAGCGATTTAACTGAAATTGAAGTTCAACCTGCAGCACAAAATGAAAGAAGAAATAGAGAGGTGAACCAAAAATGACTAATTTAGAAAACACTCTTCAGACTTTGCTGCATATGCTACATTTTTATCTTCCTGCAAACTACAGACTCTCGAGAAGAGAGCCGAAAATATCATTCAATCAAAAGATCTGTGGTAAAATTAACTTGCCCCTTTTTATTGTTGTTGTGAAGCAAAGATAAATACAGCATTTCCTCTAATGTAATTCTGTTGTTTGACTTTTAAGATTAGATTCCACTGTACTTGCAGAAAAAAATTAAAGAGAAAACATTCTTGGAATTATTCTTTTTTATATGAAAAAACACTCCTAGAAAATACTCTTCTCTCAAACCATTGTTTTTGCAAACAGAAGCTTCCATCCCTTATTGTAAGAACAACCTCAGAAAAGCAGCAGACCAGAAATTTTCACAGCTCAACGACATAAATCAGATGTGTGACCAGCAGAGATAAATCCCAAATATTATTTATTTCTAGTCAAACATTCTGCAATAACATAACTTGTTATTTATGTTCAATTATTAGGGCTCTCTGAAAGTTCTAACAATTCATTGCTTATCAATACATTCATTTTTTTGTTCTCTCAATTACTTATGTTATAATGCTAGTAAATAAAAGATAATGCCAACAAAACTCTGGTACAAAGCCAGAAACAACATGAAGAGCACGTTAACAACCCTGATTAAATTCTGAGCTGAACAATGGAGAGTGAAATTAGTTTATACGTACATATGCTAAAAGAGCAAAGAGAAAAATACATTGTAAATGTGAACACGGGGTAAAAGCAGCTCCTGGGGAAACAGTTCATGAAAACAGTTCACTCAGATTATCATTTATACATATCTAAATTTGCATTTATTAACCTATCCAAGCCCAAATGCATCTGAGCAGAGCATTATGCCCAAGAACTGCATGTGAACAACTAACACAGAAGCACTTATGCACAATTCGACATATATTCGCGCTAATATAAAGCAGCATAAAACCACTTAAAGGTGTGGAAGAATTTCAAGTCACCGACATATTTTTAGTTGTTGGTTGGTTTTGCATTGGGTTATTCTTTTTGTCAAATCATTGTTATCTATCACTAAAGGATCTGCTGTCAGCATTTACCTTCTAGTATATTTAAATATATTACATTATCATGTAGCATGTAAAATCACCACTAGCTTAGCTACAAATAAGCAATGTCTGCTTGTATCAGTGCAGAACACAGCCATTAACTTTCAGTCTCTGGCAGATATAAAGATATTAAATATTTATCTTGACTAACATATTTTAAAGCAAGATATATAACCATAATGCTGGAGAAAAGGGCAGTAACAAATCTGTACAATGTTAAGCATGGAGTTCACTGAAGTGACTGTAACTGCTAGAAGTTTTGTAAATAGGATATATGAACATTTAAGAATCTTTCCCTCATTGTTCCACTGTGTAATTTTGGATGTGCCTAATTTGGATGTAGCTATGGCTATCCACTACCTTAGTAAATACAGCAGCCTTCAGAGCAGTGGGGTTTAGCACTTGTCAGGAATGACAGCACCAGCTCATCCTGCCTGAGGGGGACCTCAAGCTTCCTTTCCTTCCAAAGCTCTGTCCTACCCAGTCTTACCCAGAGCCAATTTGTCCACTCAACCACATCCCACAGATGTTTGGAAAAGACTTCCCCAAGAATGGCAATGGTCCCAATCCCACAGTTTGTTCTATACAGGAAAGATACCTACACTCAATTAGGCCCACGGCTGACAAAAGAACACCCAATATAACAATGATAATTTAAATGCAGAAAACCTGTGATGCTCATTTGAGTGACACTTCAATACTCCCTTCT
This sequence comes from Psilopsiagon aymara, assembly GCA_024733675.1. Classification (NCBI taxonomy): domain Eukaryota; kingdom Metazoa; phylum Chordata; class Aves; order Psittaciformes; family Psittacidae; genus Psilopsiagon; species Psilopsiagon aymara. The sequence goes on along the minus strand of JANRGW010009047.1, from coordinate 41,662 downwards.
GGGAGTCCAAGCAAGGCGCCCCGCATTAAATACCTCTCATTATCTACCTGCATTGACCATCTGCTTTTGGTTTGTTTAGTTTTTAAACCAGTTTTGATGGAATCAAGTAAGTTATATTTGCAGATGCAGAGTACTGAATGAGGCCATCTGTGAAGGAGAGGAATGTAACCTGCCTTAATATATAGTCCACAATAAGAAAACAGTGGGAAAGGAAGTTAATCCATTGCCAGTTTCATAGACGAGGATACAGAACAAACACTCCAGAAATAAAACTGTCGCATGTTAGTTTGGTCCCCAAGCAGAGCAGCAGTCAGGGGGTTTAAAGCATCCATTCACTCCACCCTACCTTCAAGAATGGGGCACTTGATAAAAGCAGAATTGTGTATTTATTATAGTTAAGCCAACAACAGGAAAACAAGTGATGAGACAGTTTCCAAGATAAATTATTACAAGAGGAAATAAAGCAACCCACCCAACTTACCCAAAACCTACTGCAAGGGAAGCAATTCTGTCAGTGCCTGAGAATCCCATGGGGAATGCTAACTCCACTAAGCAGAGTTCCCTACACCTTTAGCAAAAAGGCTATACATCCAAATTACAACATCCTCAGTTCTAACCTGAGGATCTCTTTCCAAATTTTCAGTTACTACTTTCTGATTAGAAAACATTTTCTCACAATTAGAATTCCTTCAAATATAGATAACACTTTCAGGATTTGACCACCAGTTCACTGATGTATGATGTACTAAATGATTTTACACGCAACTTTAACACCCAATTCTTCATGCAGAATAGACTGTCTTATAAAACTTCACCTGAGGCAGCAACTCAAAGCAAAATGAGCCATTTCTGAAGCCCCAGCTCATTTTGCATTCCAGAGGAGTTTCTGGTAGAATCAATTAGCAAGTTTAATTATTGTTTTAAGAAAACAAACACAAAACCAAGAGCCCAGAACAACGTAAGTCTTCCCAGACCAATTACCCGTGTTAAATTAAGACATTAGGATGCTTGCATATGTTTCTCCAAAACAAAATGAATGGGAGGAGATAATTCCTTCGTGAAAACCTTTCCAATAATTTTAGTGGCCTTAATCTGAGGTTATTTCTGCTTGGTAACATGATCAATCATAAGCTCTACAGCAGACACATTGGGGATGGGTGAGGAGTTTAAGTATTTAACTTCATTAAAGCTTTGTCTTCCTTTATATGCATTTACATCTAATGCATTTACATCTAATTCATTGTTTGCAACCCACACAATATTTAATATTTAAAGTATCCTCACCCATGTCATGTTAACTGCAAAGTAATCAAAAGCCTGATCTTCCTGCCAGCACCATTTTTCTAGCAAAAGCGTTACAAATCCTCATTTTGTGACAGAATGCCTCCAAGATAGATAAATACCTGTCCTGGATAGAAGTGTTAGGAAAGCAAGAGCCATGGAGGCAAGTATTATCATTCTGAAACACAGGATATACACAATAAGACTCTTTATTCACCTTCCTTGTGCCTCCTACCTACCAAGCCTCACCATCTCCATCAAGTAAGTACTATAAGTTAAAGATTCTTCCACTGAAGAACAATATTCCCTTGTTCCAATATGGGAAAGCAGCACAAGGCCCAGATGTAACCTCAAGAAACCTTATTAAAATTTAATCTCACCTCATGCCTAGGAACAAATAATGGAATCCACAATGACACAAACATAAAGACTGAAAAGATACAAAATAAAGAGTCCATGATGCAAGTTATCAAAGACCCAGCTGGCTATGTCAAGAGCACCAGAGGTTTTTGGTTTGGTTTTGCTGGGTTTGGGTTAGGGCTTGGTTTTTGTAGGGTTGGTTTGTTTGTTGACAAAAACACAGGAATAGAAAACTCCCTCCTTTGACTTCATTAAGAAAAGGCTCCTGATGTCCCTGGTAAAAATAGCAATGACAGACATAACAATGGAAGCCACATCAGAGAGACTTAGGCCAGAGAAAAGTCCAGGCAGCAGGAGTAAGCAATATATTCAGGGGGTTTAGGTGAGAGGAGACTGGGCAGGTCTGATGGAAAAATGCCCATAAGCTACCCACAAATGCCTACCTGCAGGAAAATACAGTAAGACAAAGATTTCCTTTGGAAGTCCACAGAGGGCTTTGTACTTGAACCAGAAATGTAAAACAACGTCCAAGTTAACTTACAAGCCAAACTCTGAAAACCATGAGATACAGGAGCAAAAATCTACAAGCACGCCTAATATAGCAGAAGACTTCTGCCAGAAATTAAATTCACTAAAACATGTTTTTACACCATCACAGCTCTAAAATACCAATTTTCAAATAGCAAGACCCATCTATACAAACCACACGCGTATATGTGTGTATTTATGTACAGAAAGATTTTACGTATCTGAAGTTCTCCTCCATGCTCTGCTTTCTGTGCATGATGACAACAAAATTCCTCCTGGTATCTTAAAGCAATTGGTTTGGGTGGAGCCAAAACCAGACACAACGCAAACAGTTCCCACACCAAGAGCACTTCCACTCAGACTTACCTGCATTTCACAATCTGCCCGAAGATTAAGTTCTTCGCAGCATTCCCTGGATACCCTCAAGAAGATATAATCTTTTGTTTTCTCCTCAATAGCTGCTTCATAAACCTTCTCTTTGGTTCCTTGGGTCTGTGCTGACTTCTCTTTAGTGACAGGCAATAAATAAACAGCGTTGACTTTGGTCATCACCAGCCGTCCAGCCAAAGTGTCTTCTGAAAGCGTTTCAGTGAGCTTGAAGCGGCCAAAAAGTTGTCCATTTTGGGCGTACTTTGCACCTCCAGAAACACCAGTGAGCATGAAGCTTGCTACTATCTGCAATTGCACTTTTATGTTGAACCTAAGTAAGAAAGCATACAGTCAGCGCAGGAAAGTCCTCTCAGATTCAGAAATTCCATGTATTGAGACTGAAGACTCACTCACTGCCTTACATTCTGAATGTGTAACTTCTGAACATGAAGTATAGCAAATCTGTCCCTCCCTAAGTATACAGCTGTTGGATGTTCACACATTTTCCTTTTGATTACAGCCTATAAAACACACATTTAAAAGAATTAACATCTTTCAAACTTATAAAACGGACCCTCACAGGAAAGAATCAAAATGCTAGATAGTATCTGAGACCAAAAGAAGTTTATGGTGAATTAGAGTTGTTGTGCATGTCCCAAAGCTGACAATTTCTATTTAAATAGATTGTAGGCTTATGTTAGGTATTCAAAGAGAGACGTGCATGCTAAGAACAGAGGAAGATCCTGTTTATCTCACTTATCTCTTCCAGGCTGCAAACCACAGAGGCTAATCTACATCTCAAAAGGAAAATGGTATTATTATACCTATATAATACAGAGGGATTCTTTAAAATTTCTGGGGGAAAAAATAAATCAGAACGTATGCATTACAAGAAAATTTTATCTGGAATCAGGGAACAGCATCACATCAGCCATATAAATCATCTAGCCACAGAATTCCTACTAGCAGCAAGTTCCTCCTGCAATCAGAGACGCAACAAACTCATTCTTACAAGTCACATGCAGAACACATTGGAGTGACTTATTTGCACACTTCAGTGACCTCTCACCAATACACAGCAATCTCTTCCTAGAGTGCTGGGGTTTGTTTTAAACAGATGGCTTCACCCTGGTTTTAGAATAAAAGGGGTAAAAAGTCTGTCACACTAACGACATTCAGTTCTCTTCTCAGTAACCATTTCCTGAATTAGCAACAAATTATAGGGGAAAAAAAAGGTTAAAACCAAAGGTTTTCAGAAATGAAAAAAACATTCTGGGGAAAAAATAATTACAATAATTTTCAAACTTTTTTATCTGTTCTTATAATGTTTATTTTAACCTACTAGACTGGTTATTTATCGTTTAAGTCCTTAAATATCAATCAAAAGCCTGCAATAATAAAAATCCAACATTTGTGCTCACTTGGTAATTAAAGATCTACCAAATCAAAGCCATCGTGTTCGTATCTGGCAAACCATGAGTGCTGCACAAAAACTGCAAGTTTGCCCCCTCGTGGTAGCTGCTTCTCTGCAGAATACAGGCAGTAAATGAAATCCAAATTTCACACACCTCCGCTCAAAAAGCACGAGATGTTTCTTAGCGAGCATGGATTTGTTCGGTCCATCCCCGACCACAGATGTTACTGCCCAGGCTGCAACTAAAGCACTCACTGAAAAGCACGTACTTCACTAGAATTCGGTGTAACCCAATTTCCATATGTGCTTAAAAACCACCCCAAAACTAAACAAAAAACCAAGCTTTCTTCTATATGAGCACTGCACTATTCCAAAGGAGCTATCAGCAAGTTAGCAACACCTGAACCAGCTCATATCTCATTCAGATGATAGTTAAGATACTATATAAAATGTTCAACACAGAAACCAAGAGCTTGGCATTATTACTAAGATACAAGCACTTGCAAACGTGAACTGATTTTGTTAAAACTTTTCTAAAGTCAAATTCCTCTGCTGCTGAATGTGTTTCAGCTTGTTCTCGAAGTCAGATTTGTAAACATGTGCTGGAACACAGTATTACCATTCAGAGACAAGGCACAAGTTAGCGTCTTCATGACTGAACTGACTCTGCTGTGCTAAAGGGAGTCTAAGGTTTAGAGTATAAAGCAATTTCCAGTGAGCAAGCTGACACCTTCTGGTATATTGTTAAACTACAAAAACCTCTAAGAACTGGATTAAAAAAATCAGAAGCTCCTTCTTCCATCCATTCCTTACTCCTATTTTACTGGTTTATACAAAAAGAGGCTTTCAGTCAGGCTTATACAAATCAAATAAATACTTATGTTTTCTTCTAAGCACAACAAAAATCCAGCCTAATCGCAGTGCTCATGAAACTAGGTAAAAATCCCAGCCCCTTGTTCAGATTTAAAACCACATGAATTAAAGAAAGACTTCAATCATTAATCCATCCAGTACAAATGCAAACAACAAATGTCAAAAAGGCAAATAACCCATTCTGAACAAAGCTCCATATAAAACCTTTCTTAAAAGTACATTTAACACATTTGCTCGCACATTCACACATGTGGAGTTAAGGCAGGGTGTGCAGTGTGACACTTCCTTATATACTGATAAATGTAATATACAGTAATGACAAAAGCAAATTTATTTTCCATCAAAGCCAGTGCTTTAAGTTTTCACAGCCTTTAGGATAAATCTACTCTGCAATTCTGCATGCAAGGAGCTGCCACACCACACACTCTTTAATGTCCATAGGAGAAAATACACACAGAGTTCTAGCCACTCCAACAATTACCTGTTTTTCTTTTGACTGTACAAGAGAGAGAGAAAGGAAGAGCTTTAAAACCATCACCAGACGTACGCAGGGCAACCCTTTCCCAAATCAGTATCAAGATGAACATTGTTTTGCCTTTCCTTTAGAGTACGCCTGCATTTGGAAATAAGACAGCACTGACTTCCTTATTACTCTATTTTATGATGTCCTAATGTGGAGTAATTTTTATAAATGCTTCTTGAAATATTAAAATAACCATGATTTAAAGTAAAGCTCTCCAAGCCTATCCAGAATGACCTCCCTTATTGCTGAGTTCAAGACCTTTAAAGCCATTGCAACCTTCCTCCCACAATTTTCGGTCATTCCACTCAGATGATCCCACATAAAGGCTGAGACAGTGTTTTCCTAGAAAGTGAGAAATCAACAACATTCTTAAAACCCAACACTGCACTCCAGCCTGAACTGCAGACACTCGTATTATTCCAGTCTCATTTAAGAGGCCACGCTGACAACCCCACTTACTATTGTTACAATACACATACACAAACCCATCAGAGAGCAGCAGCTCATCCACATTTTCAACTGTAGCACAACTTCAGAGGTATCAACCCACTTGCATTTGTATTTCTGGGCCCGTTTCTAGGCTTGCAACCCTGACACTTCACTAGAGAATACCAAGTGTGTGATCTTAGCCGCAGAGGATCAGAAGAGTGTGCTAGTTTGAGCCTCTTTGCAATAAAGTGGGTCAGCTACAAGATCAAAAGAGTATTTCTGCCATCTACACCGTCAAAACAGAAGATTACAAGAACATTACTCAAACTTACTTTTATTAATCTACTAGGCAGAAAAAGAAGAGCAATAACTTATCACTGCACCAAATTGTCCAAAGGGGAAGCATTACACACAGGATACACTTGCTTTTCTTTCATTTTTACAGGCATGCTACTTTCTGGTTTCCTATGAGGCATGAGTGTAATTCTCAATGTGAACATTCACTCGGTAAATGTATTGTTTACTCCTTTACCACATTTCACAATGTTTCCTTTAAACCCACTTCTGTTTCAAAAAGCCTTAGAAAAGTCAACCTGATTATAAATATGTATGATGGAGAACATTTCTGTACACTGAAAACAGTGTTCAAGCATGATTCCTCCATATGTTAGATTCCAGCTCAAGAGCAGAGCACAGCAGCGATGAAAGATACGAAGAAAAATAGTTCAAATACACTGCCCTTCATCTGTGATACAAAAAAGAAACTGAACCATTTTTCTGCTTTCAAAGCATTAGAAATACAACTCATAGTATTTTCTTCCTGAATTCTAGAGAAGTGATTCAGCTGAACCTCTGTAGCTCCATGACTGTTTGTCCTAAAGACATTTCTGATTTGGGGCTTAGCTCATGGATAGAACTAAATTTGCTACCGAGTTAGGTTAAAGAGAAGTTTGACCCTTTGTCTGTCCATTGCGAGTAGTGCAACGCTTTAAAACTCTTCGGTAAGACGTGAGCACAGGCAAAATTTTGGACCACAAACTGCAGAAAAAAGCCCCATGAGAGTCCATAGATGGGAAATTCACACCTTTTTCCTAACTCTGTATTTGTGCAGCTAATCCAGTTGGGTACTATGTACACAATACCTAAAGACAGAACAACACAAACGATGTACACTATGAGCCTTTTAGGAACTTTATTCAGAAGCTCAGTTTCAGCCTATTTAGAGAATAAATATACTGAAGTCAGCTGCAACATCATTGTAAGGTCAGAGCTTGATCCACACACAATTCAACCCTTTATACAAAGACTTTGTGTATTTCTTTGCTATAACCTACTTTCACCAAGGAACAAATATATGGCTCTTATTATTAATAACTTTTTGTATAGAGAGCAAAAACTCTAAACAAAAATAATTATTATCCAGACATTAACAAAACATTCCTGTTCAGTGCCTCCACAGAGGCACTAATACATACTGTTTGTTTTTAATTAATTACTATTTCCAGACTTGGACACAAATTCATTTCAAAGAAACAGAAAAACTCAGAATCTTAATCAAGCACGTAGGTTTAATGAAAAAGTTGCCATCCTCATTTCAATAGGACACCAAGAAATATTGAAGAAATGTGTTACAAAGGTATCACTTACTTGCTAACTTCCTTATACTGTGCTATTTCCTCAATATAAAGGAGGTCATGGAGCCGTGACTGATAGTTGGTCTTGGTCAATGATTTGTCCAGGACAGATTGTGTAAATAACTGGTCAGCAGACAGAGGGATTTGGTATCTGGTAAGAAGGCTCTTCTCCAATTCAGTAGTTTCATTAGGCTCAAATTCTACAATAGTCTTAGAAGTAGAATCCCAGCGCTTAGCTGTGGTTAGTAGCTGTTGCCGTGCATGCATCAGGTATTCAAGATCTAGATGTAGACACATAACAGGGAAAGGAAGTGAATTCAAACTCCATTTGTGCTTGGGCTTTATTGAAAAATAAGTAAGCTCTACTGAAAACAATCCTAATAGACGTAATGAACAAAACATAGGTAAGAATCTCCTCTGCCTACAGCAGCTTTAGTAAGTTCATTGTTGATACTTAACATCCCTGGTTTTTGGGTATATACAAAGACTAAGAAGGCTCTCAAACAACATCATAAAATAAAATATTCCATAGACAGGAAATCAAATTAATACAGACAAAGAAGGAAAGCACTTTCATTTTAATAATCACAAGTACTTTGAAGGACTTGGCACCACAATATGCTTTCAAAGCCTAACGGCAACATCATCTCACTTCAAAAACATAAAGGAGTGAAGAATTTTACAATATATACTATAAAATTTGGCAGGCAATAAAAACAAACTGATAAAACTAGCTGGTCAGGTACCATTAAAATTGCAAGAGTGTGAAAGCCTTTAAAAAAATGCTGCAGACAGCTTCATTCTTTAGCTAAAGTGAGTTTGCTAGGCAAAACTTTGGAAATATATCCTAACATATATGGAGTTAGATATAACCCTAACTAATCTATGATTCTATATAAAGTTAGTAAGATAAAAGCAAATAATTTTCAGTATACCTTCATTTCAGAGACCATATAGCTTAATAAATGAGAAGCAGACAATCAAGCATTGTCAACAGCCACCCAAAATATACCCATTAACACCACAAAACCACTATGACAACAGTGCATCAGTTAACAAAATTGCAGTTAAATTGCAGAGCTGAAAATATTTGGCATTTATAGTGAAGCTATGATATCTTAATGTATTATGTCTGAATAAGATTTAAGATGGGTATCCAGGATATCACACCAACGCTGAAAAATGTGCAAAAAAGACATTTTCAAATTCAAATTAGGTACTTAACATCATCTTGGCTGTCTTTATTCTAAGTAGAAGGAAACCAGCTTTTTAGGCAAAGAAATCTCAGTTCAGCTTGACTACAGCTACAGGAATGTAGCTTATTTTACTAATCTCATGTGTTCATCAACAAGCCACACTTAAATATCTACCTCGAGACTGAACTGTATTAGTTGCATGGCAAGAAAAGGTCCATGTTTGTGTGGCTTCTGTGTTTGAAATCATTTCACCGTAACTGATTTTTCTCATGCTAACCATACCTCAGATCAAAAAGCTCAGTAATTATGCTGGAGTACAGTCCTTGTTTGCTGGGAAGACAGCCATTTAATTCCCAGCACTTGAGAGGCTTCCACTGGAAGCCTGACACAAACAGTTCCTGGCACAGATTGCACATACCGTGACCCTTTCTTAAAGAGCATTTTGTACATTCTCAGTGCACAGAAAGCTCCTCTGAGTTCTTTCCTTTTTTTTCCCCCTGGCAAATAAAGATTTCGAAATGTGTAAAGGAAGCTCCTTCATTAAAATATTTTAACACTGACCTTTCCTTCCTGTTCAGGTAACTAGACAGGACCCTGAATTACACGAAACCAGAGACTTCTTTTTCTATTTGAAAAGCATTTCCACGAGATCCCAATTCATACATACTAAAAGAAACAACGGAATTGGACACACATCCAACAGAGTTATCCTTTTCACCTGCCTGCTTACACACTTCTTAGATTAGCTTGGCAAAAACCACGGAATATTCTCCATACATTTATCTGTAAAGCACCCTGCACTTTTCATTTGAAATAAATACTAGTAAGAACCTGCTTGAAGTCTTCCATGTCCCTCTGCACACAGACAAGCAATATGTGAAAAGGAAGTATCTAATGCTAGAGAGTGCTGTTTCAACTTCATCCACCACTTTCACATGGACTTGACTATTCCTTGTACCTCTTCGGTTAGTAATTTAAGCCAACAAGGACCCAGACCATAGACTGGTTTGACAGTAACTCTGAATTTATGGCTTGGTCCTCTTGATTTTTAAAAAGGTTTACAATAAAAGGACACATGTTCTCCACAAACTCAATGTCTTTGGAAGCCTGTCAGCTGTGGTTACCCACATCTTTAAATGGAGATCACATAATAGTTCCCGAAAAGACCACAGCCTTGCTTCTAAGCAGTGTCTCATTCGCAATGCAATGTCCTCAGCTTCAAGAGAAGCTACAGCTTGTACAGTCTTCCTGCTCTTGGCTACGAGTACTTGGGTCATCTGAAAGATCAGTTCATGATCTTTGGTATTTGCTATTTATAGTTTCTTTTTGTTAATGTTGCAAATGTTAGCCTGTTATCGAAAATAAACGCCAGGAACAGAAAACCACTGGTTTTAGTTACATCTCTTTTCCTTCTTTTTCCTGCTTAGACCCCAGTGCTACAATTCTGTTTCTTTTGTGTTTTTATCCCTCAAAACCTCATTAAAAACTACCACACTATCCCACCCCCTTGCTTGCTGCCAAGTGACACAGTGACCTATATTTAGCTCCCTTTACCTCTTAAACATAAATCAAAGTACTTCCTTCTTTTTTGCACCTCTTCAAACATCTTTCAAGTCACTGACATCTTCCTGATAGTAGAGTTATTTCAGGTTTGAACTGAGAGGCACTCATCAGTTTCATAAACAGAATACAACCCTTACAGTAACATATAGTTGAGGGGTTCTTTCTTGGAACACGTGCAAAAATAAAGTTACACTTCCCTTACATTTTCAACATTCATGTCAACAGCAACTCACTGAGTTACAGTCTACACTTTGCCTCTTGCTTTTGACAACCCTAGTCAGATATCAGAAGGGGAGGAAAATAAACCAAACAAAAACCCCACACACAACTAGTCTGCTTTAACTAAGGAATAAATTGCCAGGTGTATTCTTACACAGAAACACTTCATCTCTTTAATGACCTTTTTCTATGTTTTTAACACTTTCATCAGTACAAGAACAATTATAAAACCATAAAATACTTAAATTTCCAGTGCTAGCTTCAGACATATACCAAACCAGAAGTTCCCAGCATTTTGTTAAGATATAGGAGCCATCACAGTCATACTCCAGTCATGTGCCTTATTTACACCCTCTGACGCTTTTGGGTGTGAATATAAATAGTAGACATGATGAACATAATACACAGTGAAAGACATTCATTAGCTGTTAATACAGATTCTGTTCTGCCCAGAACTGTGAAACGGAAGACAACAGCATGAAATACTTCCACTATTCCAAATAAAATTTTTAATACATTACCTTCAGTTGAAGCAGCATCAATCATTACTCGTTGCATGAGGACTGGCTCTAATCCAAAGTCAAACACAACAGTTTGGCGAAAAGTCCCAAAGATTTCTGTGTTAAATGCTATACTGACTTTGTATATATAATGATCTATTCCATTCTGGACCATCTTTCCTCCTATCCATTCCTGACAGTTCTCTGGAACTTCCTGTGATACCTGGGTAGTGCTGTCTCCAGCAGATATTGCAACGATACTAAAATGTGGGCGATGGGCATCATACAGCAATGCCACTCGATACAGCATTCTTGCAGGCTATAAAAAAAAAAAGGCAGAGGTTGAAATGACAGCACACTGGAAACCTGAGATTATTTCAGGACGATCAGCACATGCAGTCAGATAACAAGAGCTTATAAGAACTTCAGATTCTCAGAGCAGATATGAGGCCTGCCTGCTTTCCAGAAACCTGTCCAGTCAATACATGATCACCAGAGCTGCTGGGAAGACAGAGACAAGGGATGCTGCTAGGAAGTTTCCATATTTTAAGAAGAATTATGCTATTGGAATCTTAATAACAAAGTTTGTGGGTTGCATTCTAGTTATTACAGGCTCACTTTCAAAAGATAAGTAGTCCTACCTTGCAAGTGAGAGCAAAGGTCCATGTCTGATGTGACTTTTTGGTTGTGACAGTTACCGACAGCTCAGGATTATGTTCTACTCTCACTCCTTCTACACATTCACTAAGCTAGATTAAAACAAAAGAAGATGATGTTAAACTTCTACAGGTAGTATTGAAACAAAAATATTCAGAGAAAGGTAGTAATTTTTACCAGGAAATGGAAAAAAATGGTTTCCTACATTATACAGGATTGGTGCAAGTCCTATGAAGTGACTTTCACATTAATGAAAGTAAGTGCTAATTCAGAGAGACATGCAAGCCAAATCTGCTAGGTCATACTATGTAAGTGAAGACTATAACTGTTTAAGGGCAATGAACTGAAGGACTTGCCTTCCAAACCAGTTTAATTGTAAACATATCTAAAGCAGAACATGATTTGATTTGCAAAGAAGGATCTAATAAAACAAGCCCCAAAGACTGCATTTCCAGAAGACCGCAGATCTCATGACATCAATGAGACTACTAGAGACACCAAGAAACTAGAATGCGGCTTTCTACTCATTAATGCACTTTGCAGAAAGTCCACTCTTCCTAGATTTTAATCAACAAGAGATGGACCAAAAAGTCCTTAGGGTCAGTGGGGAGTAGAGCTGGTCAAATGCCACAAAAACCTTCTTTATTATTCCAAATGGCTGATAAGTTTGATCATATCCATACCCCACACGCTGCTATACAAACTGTTTTAAACATTTGGGGGATTGGCTGCTCTACATACAACTGCCTGCAGCTGTAGGCAAAGAAAAGGAGCCACACACAAGCAAGAGTATTCTCCACTAAACTTTGCCATTTATTGTTCCCAGTTTAGTAAGTTCTGCCATCTAGTCAAGGAACAAGTACAATACGAGACTTGGCTGACCCACCCTGCACTGGGAAGAGTAAATATGCAAAATTAATGAGCTGTGATTAGCCTTCAAGCTGTAAATCACAAACTCTACTGAATTCCTGAAAAGAATGAGTACACTTGCAGATATCAGCTGAAGTCGCTGGTATCTTTGCAAGAAGATATAGTGCAGGATGGCAAGGGGAGCAAACTGATTGGACACTTCCTTGGTAAGGAGAAATTCCACCAGCTCTGATATTAATGGCCAAAACCAGACACATCTGCTAGTTTTAAATACAAGTACATGGGGAAGCAGTATATTTGCCTTACCACTTTCTCAGGAGATAACGAATTCATCCATTTCTCAATCAAGGTTTCCATATAACTGCCCGAACACTGCTTATTTTCCTTCTGCTGTTTTAATCTGATCAAGCGGGAAGCGTATCGTTTCTGCCATTCTGTTAGCTCTTCCTGGGAATGTGCTGAAGTACACTGTGCACCGTATCTGCAGATCCCTTGCTCTAAAAATCTACATGAAAGAGGAAACACAATTATGTCGTAAACTTTTTGGTCTCCAATTAAAAAACAAACAAAATTACCAAAACTATACTTTTCAAGCTTCTTTAAGTCTCTCTCACAGAACTGAAGGCAGTTTAGTCCACGTGAACTAATCTGGATATATACATATGTGTGTACCCAGCATTCTGGAAGAGAGGCAGCAGCCTCCCGTGCACTGAGGCCTGGAAAAGTATACCAGATTTCTTTTAAAGGTAGGCGACAGAAGTCTTCTTAAGAAATCTCCAGCTTCAAAGAGGAAAGAATCAAGTGCACAGCAATTAACACAATATGATCACGGACTATCCCTGAAATGACTAGACCCTATATTAATATGAATAAAACACTGTTCATCAGGAGCAAAGGGAAGATACAACACGGCTTTCTCCAATAGTTATGTTATTAGCTGATAAATACTCATTCAGCAGTTTTTCCTAGAGCAACAGTGACATCACATGGTCCTTTCTACTAAATACACCTACACACACATCACCTCTCAAGGAAAAGGTTTAATCCTCTTCTTTGCAAAGGGTGTATCAGACCAAAAGGATCTATTATTTGCAGAGGTTAAGGATTTGTTCAAGTATTACATTTTTAATTTAATGGCATGTGCTAATGCATCATTCCAAGCACCTGTACGCATTTAAGCATTCCAGTTCTCAGGATTTATTGCAAGTCTGGGCAAATGCCTCTAACCTGGGAACTATCTTTATAATTAAACTTTGTATTAAAATTATAAAACAGCAGTAGCTGCACCTTCAGCATTCTTCAAAACTGGAGCACTTAAAAAACAGATGACAAAATGAAGAATAAAATGGGAGGGGCAAGTTCTGACAGTACTAAGAAAGTAGTGGATATACAGAATAAACATCAGGCCAGGAGCCTGATTTGTTTATTTTGCATAAGGAGACTATAAAGAATTAATTTAAGCATCACATTTATTACTAATAAAGTCAGGCAGGATGGCCTCTGTCAGGATGTTACGTTTACAGAAACTTTGCAGACATAGATGTATTAGAATTTCATGTGGATATCTATGTATACAGTTACACTAAGAAACTCTTCCTACAGTGACAAGTTACTATACAAAAAGAAAGGACGCACCAAGACTAGATACTTACAGCAAGTCAGGACCCCACATCATCGATGAAGACAGCAGAAGGGGACCAGTGAGTGAATAACCTTTCCATAGTAAACGCGTTATACAATGTAACGTGAATTAGAATGTGAACTTTCAGGTACAATGACAAGGCCAAAAACCACCTGACTATGGCATGAAAACCTTGCAGCAGAAGGACCTGGATATGTAGGCCACCCTTATATCAGTGGTTATCATTTGGCATACTCTCTTCCCATAAGAACTGTTTAAGTATTTAAAGGTTTGCATGCCCAAATTGCAAATAAAATGAGCATGATATACATCGTGATGTCACTAAAGGTGTTCTAAAGCTATACTCCTTATTCTGAATTAAAATATTTTCCTTGGCAGTCATTTTTAGTATTTTTATTGTAAATTATCCAATTTACCACTGCATTAGAATGCAAAAGTACAATTATGATTTTCATGGCCCAAAGGAAATAGAGCGCAAGCATAAAAAATTGTTGACCTGTTCTTATTAGCAGGTTTACAATCAAGCGGGTTTCCTTTTCATTATTTAATTGGAAAGCATATTACCTTAACATTTGTCATCATTATGCAAGTTTTCCACATTCTCATTGTTTGGATTTTTAACAGGCACTGCTTTTTCCTCATTTTTAGTTTCTTATTTAATACCTCCTGCAATTCCATAGCTTCATTATCTAGAATAAATATGCTGTACTCCTAAGGCTTTACAGCACACAGGGGGAAAACAAACCACAGCTTCAAGAATTCTTATTCAGTATCTGTAACTGCCTCCTCATAAGGAACTAAAATCTTAAGTCCATGGTCAGAATGATACTGCCCACATGGATTTGCTGAGTAAGGCACATCCTTCGCACTGCAAGGGTTAACAGTGTGCAGAAAGCTAATCACAGCTTTAGTGGAAAAATGTTTCAGTGCAAGGGCTGGAAACACGGTATAGACATTACTCAACAGAAACATGGTATAGACGTTACTCAACAGAAACGTGGTATAGATGTTACTCAACAGACAATCATCAGGAACTAAAACCTGTAAATATCTGCTTTTTCAAAACTGCTGAATATACACCAGATACAATAATAGCCAGGAAGACACGCCAATATTTAACATCTCTAGAAAATCATGCCAAAAAATAGCCCAAATTCAGCGATTCAGTTGTGTCATTTAAAAACCAGGTCAGATTCCTGCTGATGTTTCTAAAATAACTTATTTGCACCAGTTATATATATTGCAGAATCAAGTGCATACCAATGGTTCCTCCCCATACATACTAATACAGTTTTATGGAAATATTGACAATTAACAATGCAAACTACAGGCAATACTGACTTGACAACTGAAAAAGACAAGGAGGAGAAACTCCAATGCAAGCCACTGGATTTCGAGCAAGGCAATTCTATGCATTTCAGTTTATGCAGAATAGAAATAATGAGATCTGGAGGAAAATTTTACAAACACTTTTTTCATCTGGAGACAAAGCACATCTATCAACAAAGCCTATTTATTTTATCACAAATAAGAAAAGGTAAGGCAAGAAGACAGGTGCTGACCAGTCACTAGAAAAATGGCCCTCAAACCACACTCTTCCATTTTATAAACTGAAGCACTTCCAGATAAACTGGTACTTCAAAAAGTATCTGTGAACACATCCACTCTTGCTCTAACAAGTACCTTCATTTTCCTGACCTCTTAATCATTCTGCCAGCAGCTAAAAAACAGAAGAAACGTTAGGGGCCCTTGGAGAATGGTGATATAAAGCAATGACTTTACCTTTTACATAGCGTATATTCCTCACTGCTCGTGACTCCCCGGGGTGGAGGGCGGAAGTGCCAGCCATCCCGGGACCCTGCAGAGGAGGCGAGACTTTGGTTACTTCTCTAATTGCCAGTGAGTCAGATAGTAACTGTCCAGAGAATACTATCTCTAAACTCCAATGCAAAGTGTATTTGTACACAAGGCAAAATTATCCACCAATAATTAAGTTTCAATCCTAACTAATTATTGTAGACAAAGGTCCAAAGGGTATGAAAGCAAGTTTCTAACAATGGGCAGAATAGAGCATGCTGTGATACAGCACTTCGACCAATAAACAGAATCTTCTACCTCCAAATTCAGTCAGTGATGAGGTAATTCTACCTCAATCCCTACGGCTCATCATGATAGTGAAGCCCTCTTTTTGCTTTTTGACTACTATGTAGTGCTGAGTACATGGCAGAATCCAAGTCTTCCCAGTACAAAATAAAGTAGCTTTAGAACTGAGGTACATACCTTCTTCTAAATCTTCTACATGATATCCTGATGGTACTTTACCAGCTGCCTATAATTATATAAAAAAAACCCCACAGTTACAAAGGAACACACAACAATTTCATCAACAAGAACTGCTCTGGCTTCTCTGCTGTCAAAACGTGTTTCAGAACAACCAATACAGAAGTATAAAGCAGAAGTCTGAAATCACTTTCAGTCATAAACATGAATTTCATATTAACCTAATTGGATTGCAGCCACTGATAAAAGGAATTCTGACAGGAACACCAAGTGTAGTCATTGCTGTATGAAAATCTGAGAGATTTTTACAAGTCCAAATTCTACCCTGCGATCATTTCAATGTGGACTGCAGCGAAGCTTTTAAAAGGCCATAAGTCTGAACTGTATTAAGATATCTTTCAGCTTTGGCTCAACACTAAAAATAAAGCCCATATCAATGACAAAGCACTGGGGGGCTGGGGGGAGAGGAAGTGGCAATTTAGTCAGTAGAAATGACAGATTAACCCCTAATACAGAAAAAGGTGACTGAGAGGGCATTTATATGTGTCATTTTTATTATTTCAGAATCATTTCCAACATAGAAAAATACAATAAATACATAAATAATGCAGATCTAAATGCTTTGAATTCTTTCTACTTTCTACTTCAAGAAAGTCAACAACATATTAGCAACTTCCTCTATTTTCTCATACATCATGCAAGATTGCGATGAAGGCTCCTGGATAGGTAGGCAGTAAAGTCGAACAGACCAGGGAAACACTGATGTCTGAACCACTATGTTCAGCAAGCCTGGATCTCCTGGGGCTTTCAGCTCTTTCAGGTACTGCTCATTATTTTTCCAGTAATATGCTCATTATTACCTCTGTTTCAGCAAGAAGTGATTTCAGTCGTGTCAGATCTTTAGTTACCATCCCGTTCTAGGGAGGAGAAAGAATATTAATACTTCAAACACAAACGATAACATGCATTAAAGCCACAGCAACTAAGTTCATTTCCCCCACACACACCACCACCACAGAGAAGGGCAAGAAGGAAAAATGAGTTTGACTTGGAAAGGACAATTATAAATGACCTACAACATAACACTGAGCAAACATTTCAGTGAAAAAGGGAATTTGACACTAGCCAAAACCAGCACTAGGCTTACAGGAAGTATCAATACAGGACAGCGCAGGAGAGCAGAGTGTTCAGAACAACTTAGGAGAATAAAAAATTTCTTATGAAGTTTAGCTGCCACTCAAGACCCGTATTAATAGCTACAGTATTTATTGATTGCTACCCTGCAAAGCAGTACTACATGCAGAGTAGCCATGGACAAAGTCTCAGGAGATGTGCGCCCTGTCATCAGCTTGGCTGCTGGCCTGCTGGGTGACCTTAGGCAGGTCACTTCACCTCTCCATGCCCCAGTTTCCAAACTGCAAAATGAGGACAGTGATACTGACTGTCTTCAGAGAGCATTTTGTCAGCTACTACTGAAAAGCACTATACATGAACTGTATGCTATGGTTACTGACACACTTTGGCTCTAAAGTAGTACAATAAAGTTTCACTGCAGTTGCAGTGATGGATTCCTTTCTTCTTAAGGACCCACTTTAGAAACTACTAGTTTCTACAGTTTCATAACTCTTTCTGCTCTGATGTCGACTATATAATTTTCAGAGTTTTCACTAAAAAGCAAGGATTACCCATGCAACTAAAAGCACTGCATATTCATATTATATGTGAAGCAAAAAATCCTTCAAAATTGAGTTTATCTGAAATATGTAGCTAAGTGTAATGATCACACATGTAAGCCAAAACTTCGATTAAAGGAAGCCAGACCTGTGGTTTTTATTTCAGTCATCCCTTACAGAAACTTAATTAAGTGCTAGCACATTTGTTAGACTTCACATTTTGATTGTGCTACTGAGGAGTAGAAATTACTCTTTGCTGAAAACTTCACAGGCAACAACTCTCACACTTAGGCTTTTTTCAAACTGATTTTTCAACTTCTTCAGCAGAAGGCTGCAAATTCAGCTTAAACATATTAGAGGATAAAATGTTACCAAGAATCATTCTCTTAAGTCATTGGGGAGGAAACTGGATGGATTCCAACTCTCCAATAAATTCATTCCAAAACTGACTTTTGTTTCTTCTCTCATACAATGGCACAAGTCAGTAAATCAGCTGCTGATTTTAATATTCCTACTGAAAACAACTGTGTCTTACAACATAAAGCTTGTAAAAACCTCCCAAATTCTGCTTTGGGACAACACTCTGGAATTAGAGACTAAGTAACTTTATTTGAACAAGAGCTCAACACAAGGGCACTATACACTTCCTGTGATAGGGAGCTTCTGACTATTTTACCGGCTTTTCCTGCAGGCAAGTTTCTTTTGACCTCACGAGGAATTTTTCAGTGAAGCATTTTTTCATTAGAAAACATGAGCTAAACAACGTAAAAACCCTTTTCTTTATGTAAAAATAGCCAATGGCAGGGGGGAGGGAATTCAGGATACATACCAGACAGACAAACAGAACTGCCTCTCAGAAACAACCTCCTGATTAAGTTAAGCACCAAGGTATAGGAGACATGATCCAATTTCAAGGTAATAGGCTCTCCCACCACAGTTTCTGATGTCACTTAGACATTCCTCATGGTCTGACCAGAGGAATGCTCTTGTCTGTGCTATGACCACATGTCTGGATTTAGCATCACCAGCAGTTCACGGTGACAAACTGCATGCTATTTAATCTAGATTACAGAAATAAAAAGGACACTGTCCTCTGACGACTTACTGTCCCTAATTGTTCCCATATGAGTAGTCACATACGAGTCACAACAGTTACTAACAGAATGGGATTAAAGCATCTTTACAGGTTTTGACAGTTGAAGGGTAAAATGAGAAGCTTTGAGCTCAAACCTTCATCTTCATCTGGAAATACACAGGTTTGGGGTTTTTTTCTGAAAGGCTTTTCATGCTCTCTTACAACTTATCATGTGCTAGTTATTTAAAAGTCCTATCAATCATGTTTCTGCTTAAAACCATATGATGTTAGGTGCAACTTTAACAAAGTAAGCAAAAGTTTGAGATTTACATTATTCTAGTCAATCCCATAAATACAAAAATTTTTTTGTATTCCCTGAGGATTCAGGCCAGCAACAAAGAATCGTAACATCTCTAAAACACTGCTAATGCAACAACTGAGGTATCCTGCTGAAATACGTCTGCCCATATACTTATCTTTGTGTTTTTCATGCAATTCATTTTAGTTGCAGCCTTACAGAAGTTCATTATTACACACATTTTAAAAAAGGAAATATAAAATTGCTTTTTAAATTATATAGATTGCAGCAAACCCACTTACCAGTGATTCACCCATCAGTGATTTGGAAAGAACATTAGACACAATTTGCAGCTTCCCTTTAAGATGCATGCAGCAGAGCACTGCACGGAAAGATCCATCTCCCTTGGCCAGCCCCTCTCCCAGCACTGCAACACAAATCAGCAACTATTAGCTTCATCACAGTATACATACATTTAGTTAAACTATATATAGTTTTTCTTCATCTTTAACAT
The DNA here is from genome assembly GCA_024733675.1 of Psilopsiagon aymara. Lineage (NCBI taxonomy): Eukaryota > Metazoa > Chordata > Aves > Psittaciformes > Psittacidae > Psilopsiagon > Psilopsiagon aymara. The sequence continues at coordinate 21,764 of JANRGW010009047.1, read as the reverse complement.
GAAAATAGTCTGAAACTTGCGTTGATCCATGGCTTCTTGGGAAGACAAGTCTTAGATTAAAGGAAGTATTACTTGTTCTTGTCTAAGATTAACTTGAAACTTGTCTCCCACCATCTAAGAAAAGCTGTACAAGCTGTACATGAGCTCAAAAAAGGCTGCCATGTTTACATGCTAAAATAGACAAAAATTAAATATGGGAAGGTTAAATTCAAGTATCTGACACAGACACAAAGAACCTCCTCTTCACAGAAAGGGTAAAAAATAAATCGCAACCAACAACCTCTCAGTAACACAAACATGCTCAGGAAGATCCATTCATGCCACAAAAAAACATGCCCCGTCGTTTCCAAATATAGCTAACCTCCTCACGGTCAATTCCTGCGACTTTAAAAGGGCTTTTATTCCCTTACGCTGTAAAGTGCAGGATATAGGAACGATTGTTTGAGCCTAGAAATTTACAGGCTCTGTGTAACAGAAAACTTTCCTAATGCTTTCTAGCACTGGATCAGATAGCTGCCAAACAGACACTTTCATTGACACTTCCAACAGTGAAAGGATTTATTTCACAATATAGACGTGCTTCAGACAAGCAGGAATAACACTTAATCATATATATTACCTGTCCAGAAAATGAAATGCCAGAGTGACTAAAAAGCTAGTAAGCTAAGCATGGGACTTGAAAAGAAGGCTGGACAGTTGTTTAAAATTACAGAATTATAACATATTACTGTTACTGCAGGCAACATCAGTGTCGGCGTTTATACCACTACTCATGTCTGCAGATGCAAACAGCTCCTGTTAATGCTAACAGGAATTTCACATTCACCATAACTTCAGGATTACATTTTAGAATAATAAAGCAAAACTCCTCACTCAACAGCCACTGGCACCATTAATACCAAGTGCAAGAAAAAACCGTCCCACAAAACAGTTACATAAAAACAACTCAGCCTCTCTTCAAAACGAAACGGTAACTAAATCCTGTCTGTAAAGTTCCTCAAAGATGAGTCTGAATTCATCCCTCTGACGATACTGACCATGTTTCCAAAAATAGAGCTTACTTCCCAATTCAGAAGGAGCCGCGCCAGAAATAGCTTTAACATGTCTGACAGTTTGCTATTTTAACCTCGAAGATTGGATGTCCAATTACGATCTTTCATACCATTAACTGCACAGGATCACCAAGCTAAAACACACAGTTGCACATACAAACTTACAACATATCAACCAGAATCTTTTGGTAAAGATCTGTGCAATAATTTAATGCATTACAAAGTACCATCATTCCTTGTAACTCTACAAGCAGCACACTGTAAAGAACTTTCATTTCTCCAGTTATTTCAAATGTACTTATCATGCAGGTTAAAATAAAACAATGTCACAGGGATGCAACATGTCAAGGCTTGTAGAAAGACAGAACAGCAGCTTGAATAAAACTGTCTATCTAAGGAAAAAAAAAGAGTACCAAGGAAGTGTGAGTATCAAGTAGTCCATGCTAAGGTTGTTCTTAACCAAGGATATTTCAAACATAAAACCAAGACTAAGACCCTCCAGGATCACAAATGCAGATACACTAAACTGTCAGATGCTGGGCTACAATTGATAACAGCGCATCCTAGGGAACCCCAACCAACTAGCTCATTCATACAGTCACAAAAATACAATGTGTGTGTATACAAAAATACACACAAACTGTTTTCATCTACATACATAAATATGACTTTAATAAGTTGAAAAATGTCCTCTGTTTTAGAGCTGGAAAAAATAGTTGCAGAACATGCGGGCATGAATTAAAGAAATTAACATAAAACGGGATGATATTCCTTTGTTACCTGCTATATTTGAAAACACTCTACTTGATTAGGAAAAAAAAGCAGACATCAGTGCTGCACTTCCACCCACTCCTATGCCCATCCAGTGAGAGAAGAAAAATAGTTAACATGACAGTTTCCTTGATATCCTGATAACTGACACATATGCCAAGAAAAAGTTTCACAGATAGATGTCACCAATCTACCCCTATGACAAACTCATCAGACCTCATCAAAGAGAATCCTATTCATTAAACAGCATTCTCCCTCCTACCTCCTTTCACCTTCATTCATCTTTCCATGTGTGTGAGTCTCACTTTGATTTGCCATCATGAAAGACAACTGTGAGGTTAGTCAGAATATTACACCCTTGGCGGAGATCAACAGTTAAAAGAAGCAGCTTAAAATAAAAAAACCTCCAGACTATTTTAAGCATGATACTGATTAAGTGACATTCAGCCTTTTTAAATCTGTTGAACTTTAATTTTACACCTACAGAAGCAAGAAGCAAGTTTACTTTTCTTAGTTATATTTTGTGGGCCTTCACAAGCAGGCTGCGGAGCCACACAAATTCCCCAGACTCGAGCATCAATGAAGACAAATGTATTTAAAACAACCAAGCAAGCCACAAAAAACACCTGTCATGGGTTCAGCAGTAGCAGTCATTTTTCTCCTTCTTAGTAGTTGGTGCAGCACTGTGTTTTTGACTTG
>JANRGW010009047.1:0-19142 GCA_024733675.1 Psilopsiagon aymara | reverse complement strand
AGGAGCAGAGGGAAGAAAAAGGGGGAAGTGAGTGAACAAACTGCGTGGCTGATTTATGGCTTAAACCACGACAACACCCCACACAACAAAACCCACACAAAACCAGAACAATTTAAAGATCATCACTGCTAGCACACGAATGGCAGAATAATGTGTCAGTCTGTGTTACAAAGCTGCAGTTTGAGAAAGTCGTCTTTAAAATTCAAGAGCAGTTTAGGAACTAAAAACTGAAAGGTGGGATCTACCCAACTTCTCTTTACAAAACAAACTGATAAGCTCGGTTCCAAAGCTTACCAAACTCTGCAGAGAGTTCTCAGTGAGTTTTGAGTCACTTGAATTATACATGGATAACAGAACATTAGGCAGGATGCTTAATTCCTTTAAAAATACCCTGACTGCACAAAGCAGTGAAATATGAAAGGCTCAACTTCAATGTGCCATATGCACATTTAGAAGCTTTAACAAACACAAATCAATGGTAAGTACATCATCTTGATTTCCTCTGAATCAAGTCCCAAAATGCAAACCAAAATATCAACCATGTCCCCAGGAAAAAAGACGGAACCATCAGCTGTCTTTAACTTTACATGAATCCTCACACTAGCCATTCATCCTACTAAGTTACCTATTATATAAAGTACACTAAGTTATCTATTAGCCAAACACACCACTGTGCCAAAGACATGCATTTGAGTTCTGGTACTTCGATATGAATTAGAAAATAGTGAGATCTCTCTAAAAAAGAAGAAAAAAAGAGAAAAAAAATAGAAAAAGTCTTATAAAGCAGACACATAATTTTAACTTGGGAAAAAAAAAAAATCACTGTTAGCAAACTAACAAATCTGGGCACCAGTTTTCAAAATGCAGACAACTGATTGCAATTTATAACACTACGCAATGGAAAAAAAAAGAAATAAGCATACCATGCCTACAGTCTTCATCTGCTTGCCCATACTTTTTCTGAAAGGTAAAACATGAAAAGTTTAAAGATGGCATCATTCCAGTTAGCACAAACAACGACATGCTTGAATTACAAGTGTCTTAAAGCGTTTTAGAATTCATTACCTCATCTTTTCCTGGGAGCAACATGTAAAGAACAGCAGCCACACGTCAAATGTAATAGAATTAATTCTTAGAATGCTGACTTTTTCTGTTTCTCAGCAAATGGACATTTTAAGAGAGGAACACAAATGGGCAAATCTATATAGAAACATAGAATACTTAGGGTTGGAAAGGACCTTAATATCTAGATCCAACCCCCCATGTTTTATATGTATTTGTAGGTGGCTCACAACACCTAGAAAAAAATAGGAAAACTGAACTTTCTTTTCTGGCCACTTTAATTCTTTTAAACTTGCACCAGCATGATGCTGTTGAAATCTGCAGGGTTTTATTTTACTGCCCTATCCCTGGCACTTTTAAATAATTGCTTCATTTAGTAAAAGAAGAAAAAAAAAAAGAGTTATTATTTTTTAGGCCTTCAAGTACCTGTATAAACCCAAGTCCTTAAGAGGAAAGTTTTGATTACAAGCATCTTTCTAAAGCACCTGAAAACTTACTACAATAATGTCACTATGATGAACATCCAGATGGGTGCCTCACAGGATTTTCCAAGGCATCAAGGTCAGAAATGTCTTAAATATTGCTCAGCACATATCTGCATATTGGCCTATGCAAATGATAGTAAATAAATAAAGTCCATAGTAACTTCCATTAAAAAAACCAACTTCAGTTATTCTGAATCTCTTCCCAGAGGGAGCTGTAAAGAGGCGACCTCTCAGTTTAAGAAGTTTCCCAGTTCTTGCATAGTCCAATTCAGCTGTGCATTTAAAATGCTCTCTCATCAGATGGGCAAGATTCATCTTAAAGCTGCCCAGCAAGGTCTTACAACTTGGCCAAACTTTTTACACTTGGGATGAAACTGTTCATACCCAGAACCTGAAGATTCAGGGTGGACAAAGCTCCTGTAAATCCATAATAACATTTCCAAAACACAAAGGTAACGAAAAACGTTGGTTCATTAAGCAGGTTGTAAGTTTATTCTTAAGCACTGTAATGTCCTTTCCCTTAAGAAACTAAGTCTCTGATGCCTTAAAGGAAGGACAGGAATTTGGCAATGGGATCACCTATAATTCAGGATTAAGCCTCTTACCTTACATTTACAAACCTTCACAAAGACTCCAGTTTTCACACTTCCATTAAAAACCTGCCAGAGCCTAAAAGTTACATCTTTCACGAGATATGCTCTAGTCTAGCCATGGAAAGCTGGTACGTGATCAAGCATTAAAAGACTAATGTCAGGTCTGTGCAAATGGAGCTAAATTAGGTGAGAACTGGCTACCTGAATTCTGGCATTCCTTAACTCTGGTTTTTGGGTGTTTAGATTTGCAACCTTAATTTCACGCTCTTGACAGATAAGGTCATTGGTATGTTATTCAGCATAACTGTACAGACATAATACCCTAAACCCAGATATTTTGCCTTCCTGGAATATATTTTAAGTGTTTTTCTTCATTCTTTTAGAGAACTGTGATTCACACCCAAATTACTTAGAGGTCCCAGGCCTGAAAAATAAACAGATCAAGGAAAACTACAAGACAGAAGCCTCATATATGCTTTAGAAGGGATTCCATGGCAAACCAACATGCCAATCACAGGAAAACTCTGAATTTTATTTAAATGTTGACGGTACAAGGTTTTTGATGTTATTTCCAGTTCACTAAATACTATTAAAGAGTCACACTCACAAGTTGTAAAAAGGAAGCAATTCTATACAGAAGAGTCTCGATTTTGATGCGGTCGATTTCTGCCTGGCATGCCTCCGGGAGGTGAGCTGGGGGGTACTGGCTGAGGGAAAGGAGAGCCTCTGTGCAATGCTTCACTGCCACTTCATAATCCTGCTGCTTAAGAGATTCACATGCTTGTTCACATGACTTCTCTGGTCTTCTGTCTGCCATGACTCAGGGACAGAAATCCTAGAGTAGGGGCAGAGGGGACGATAAAATGTTGGTTAGCTGTATAATGGCAGTGACAACTTGCCAACCAACTTCCATTCCCATCTCAAGGTGCTGTATCACATTCCCTTCCTTTTATGTCACTCACATTTCCTATCCCAAGCTTTCTCACTATCTAATCTCTTCCCAGACTTTTCTCCGTTGCTCCCAGCTTCCAGTTTTGATTCTAATTCAAGAAGATATTTAAACCCACTACCAATAGAGGCTTTTGGGTCTTCGCTGACAACATGATCTTTGCTTTGAAAGTTATACAACTCATCCAAACTGCTCTTTCTCCCAGCCTGCAGCCACGTACTCCGAGACACCTTTCTCTCCAAAGCACTTCTCACCTACACTCTGGGAAGGAACCACTCTTTCTGGCTGGGTGAAGCACAATGGGGATAGACAAGGATGAATGAGAAAGAACAGGAGCTCAACAGGGAATTGCTGGTCTCTTCCTTCAGCTGGTTTAGTTCAATTTGTGTCTGAGAAAGACCTAGGTACCCCTGTCACACCAACACCTTTGTGCACAACTCCTTAAATAACCTTAAAGCACTTCTTTTTAGACAGGAAAAAACCCTGAAAAGTTGTGATAAAAATGTGTATTCAAGGCAGACATTATCTGCCAATAAGCGGAGACAAATGGTTATCCACAATCTAATCCAGCAGTAGAAAAGCAAAGCACTTTAATAATCCCTGTCTCCATTTCCCTTCACTGATGTATTTAAATACACAATATACATCCTTAGAGATACAGTACTTTAAACCTGACTTCACAAAACTATATTCTTATAATTGAAAGAGGAAAAGATGGTAGAGTTCTCATTTTCAGTTTTAGCAAGCAGCAAACTAGCAATATTTGTGATTATACATCAGCTATCTTGACAGTGTCAAATAACTATCTTTAGCCCAATTTATAAAGGAACCTTTTAGCAACAAATTTTTTCTTGGCATTTTTAGGATTTTAACCAAACTAAGAGAAAGTCAGGAAGTTTTAATCTGAAGGTCAAATAAATGTAATTTCCTCATATGAAAAATCCCACCTCCTCATTAACAGATGCCAGAGCCAACAGAGAGTAGAAATATAAATGAGACTGCACATATTTTAAGCAATATAGAAGGGAATAACATATTCCCTTCCACTCTTAAAAGTTGATTCAGTATCATAATGGAAGCATAAAGGAATACTGATTTTTTTCCAAAACAATTTTGAGTTAAACCACCTTCCCTTTCACAACTCATATAGGTTTCTTATGTCCCACAATGTCTCTTCCCAAAAAAAGGAATAAGACAAGCATGAACATTTTGCAGTTATCCTGATACAAATCTGTGACATATGCCTCTTCCTTAACAATGGCCTTGCAAAATATTACCTCGTTCATCCAGATATTTCTTTTTCTGCTAAAAATAAGCCCCCATTTTCAATCTGAATAGGAACAGGCAAGTAGGTTTTGCATTTCCATACATATGAGTAATTCATTCATGGAATAATTCTATTAACAAAGACACTCAGCTGGATCACTTAAGCACATATTTTCAATTATATAAATGTTAGGCATAAAAGCTGTTTGTGTAAGGATGCTTTCTAGATACAACTAAAAATTACACTGATTTCCACATCAATAACATTTTAGGCCACAGTGAATTTTACAAATCTAGGACTTGCTTCAATAGCAACATAACAGTTAATTGATGTTTTTCTCATGTACACTCTGTTTTCCTCCTCAGGGACTGAAAAGAGAGGGTTTCGTGAACTCTGTTGTACTTTTGATTTCCTCACTTCCTGGCTGACATAAAACCAAAATTCCTTTGACCAAAAGTCTGAGCAGAGCTGCTGTGTGTTTATCCCCAAGGAACTGACTATACACAGATCCCATCCTAACTGACCTGGCCAGCATAACTGAAGGCATTTGAAAGTGAAGTTACCCAGTGCTCCTTTTCCAACATGGTACTAAGTAAAAGAAACCCATGTTACTTATCAATTGGCTTATGCTGGCTGTTTTGATAAATATTGAACTAGTCTCTCTGAGGAGAAGCTGGATTTCAACCCCAGCAGGACTGCAAAGACAACATAATGCCTTTGGTCAACTTGAAGACTTAGAAATCACTTCATAGGAGATAACTGATCCTAAGCAAAAACCTGTGGATTAAGTGGAGCCAAGGAAAGTCAGGACCAGGCTGTTTGGGTAACCAGCTGAACTGAGTCATGCTATTAGGATTTCTTAGTGTAATTACAAAACCCACTGAAGTCACGGTGCATGGGACACAGTGATACAGTAGAAGCCACTGCAGTCTAATTTTGTTTTGTTTTAAATAAAATCTAAACATAACAAAGAAAACCACTATGTGGACAACATATGGAAAATTATACACTCCAGCTCTCAGATTTCATTTCATTTCAATTGCATTTGTATCCATACATGCAGACACAAACATGCGTATTTACTGGGTATTTGCACCACCTACTTCATTCTCCAATCCAGGTGCTCTAAACTGCTCCCTGGACACACTTGGCTGGTCCTGATGGCTCTTTAAAAACCTGTTTTGGTTCCCTGAGCTGTGCCTAACTCAGCAGCTGAAAGTAGATTAGGTAAATGTGAATTACAAATATGCTTTTTAAAATCTAGCTATTGTAGTACCTGACCTACCCATGCTTAAAATCATTTCAGAACAGTTAATATTTTACAGCCAAGGCCTATACACTTGTCAAAGGAAATCTGAATTCTGTGTTTATTTTCAAGATATTTCAAATATGAAACAGGAATTTCTACATTCATTCTAAGATTAGAAATTATTACAGATTAGAATGGAAAGCTGAAGAGTCCCAACATCTGTTCTGTGTTCCTGAATCCCTTTACAAAACTGAGCAAATTACTTACGCACTTCACTTTTTGTGTCTGTAGATTGGAGATTAAAATACTAATAACCACGTAACAGAACAAACACCAGGATTATTCATTTTCTAAAAATGGCCTACAGAACAACATGCCACAAATTTCTAAATTCTAATTTGAATATCAATTTATTCTAGTAGCAAAGTTTAGTACATCTGCAAAATTTAAAGGAAGAGTAAACAGGCATATTCCTGCCATCGGAAGTCACATATTGAAAATAGGTGGAACTACCTTAGAAACACAGGCACAAGGTTGTATCAACAGAGCCTATACTATCAGTGGCCAATACAAAGCTCTGAACCCCAGCAGCACCGCTGCCTAGAGAAGAAGTCCTGATTTACACACTCAAGTGTTTAAACACAGAGCCTGTGATTTCCACCCGATATGGCAGTAAGCATCGCGTTGAGTGGAGCATGGACAGAACCTTACACAACTCTTCTTCACTGGCTAATCCACAAATCTAACCCTGGCATTACAGTTTGTACCTCCAAAAAACTCCAGCCTTTAAGTAGCAGAAAACTTACTGGCCTTCAAAGAATTTGTGCTCGGCTCACCTTCCACAACATATCATTTAAAAGATCTTCACTTAAGCCTTGGTGGGTTTTTTCAATGAACTATGAGGGATTTTTTTTTTCCTCCCTACAACTAATGATTTTCAGGTTCAATATTCCTAACGACCACTTTGTCTTCTTTTCAAAGGAATTTTGTAAACAAACATAAAGGGAGTAACTACAATCTAATCTCCAAATAAAAGCACACATTTCCCCTCCAGAACTGCAGAGGGGGCTGGGAAAGGCAGAAGGGACAGCAGCTTGAGAAGGAAGAGCCATAAACAACGTGATCTACACAGTCATTTATTTTCAAGTAAACACTACGCCTGCTTGGTGCACAGGAGGCTGTTGAAGAACTACTCCACAGTCTGATGAGTCCAACTTCAAATTAAAAACCAATGTAGGAGGAGAGAACATCGTGAACTAAAATTTTAGTGTTTCACAGCAGTTTAACTCATGACCGTGCACTTTCATGCTTCACAGCTTAGAGACGTATTTTATGCAATCAGAGGGTCCATACATTAAGATAATAAGTTAAAGCATGTGATGGTTCCTAAAAAAATTTCAAACAGATGCTTTCTCAATTCACTGTAAAGCATCTAGCCAGATAACTCTCACTGTACTTCATAAACAAACAGATTAGAGGGCACAATGCTGTTCCTATTAATGTTATTGGCAAAATTCCCAATGTCTGCCAAGACAGAAGGATCAGATCCAAGGTCTCGCATGCCAAGCTGACAAACAGTAGACAAGTCAGTAAATATTTGCATATTTTAACCAGACATTAACATCTCTTATAAAGATTTATGCTAAAGCAATGATGTTCAACTTGCAGTCCTACAGTGAGACTGGTAGGAATTTACTGTCAATTGAATATACTTCAAGAGCCACATCCTGGGATTCGCCAGCTGAAGCAAATGAATGAGACCTATTGCCATGGGGAACATGCAGGGGAAGAGCCTCTCCAGCTGCCTCCCATTACACTCCATAACCCTTCAAACAGTTCTGCTGTGAGAAATAAGCACCCAAATACTCCTTGCCAAAGTTATTCAGCTGTGTCCTCCTGTTAACAGCTCACTGTATTGCAGGAAAGGAGAGGAGGAGAAGGGTTTGCCCTTCCTTTGCCTAGTGCGGTCAAGCTGGCACAGGCTCAGAGAAAGCAGGGCAGGAATTCAACTCACTCTGTCCCTCTCTAAGGAAACACGTGCAGTGACCACACTGTGTTTCCTAACCCTCTGTGATTTCTCAGCCCTTCTCACAAATGGGAAGGGCTGGCCACCAAACCGGACAGAAGTTTTACACATGCAAGAAATTCAGGTAATACATCAAGAAGCGACAGCTGGTTTATCACACCTTCCCAGCAATTCCTTTTAAGAGGCAAAAAGAGATTATTGAGGCTGATTGCTCTGTCCTTCCCTAGTAACTTTTGAAGTCAATTGGAACTGAACTGTACTGAAGGCTAAAGGATCTCAAAGATGGCACAAGATTTATGAAACGTGTAACAAGTCAGGTAACAGACCCATACTTAGGTCCACGAAGGAAAGGGTACGTTGTAATTCAGCCTCTTGCTGGTACCAGGACATTCATTACCCCATCAATTACTGCCATATGCTGCCAACAGAGCGAGGGCTGTACCTTGGTATCATTCATCAGTAAAAGAAAATTCTTACTTACTTTTTGTGCCCATTAATGATAAAAGACATAAGCTACATTCATTAACTGCTCAATAATCCATGTAGTAGTTTCCAGGTTTCACTAAAGCTGAGTTTCCAACCTTTTCTGGCTACAGACACTAGCAGTACACACCTCACATCTTAATTCACATATGAAGGCCTCAAAAATTTGTTGTTTCATAATGCTGAAAAGTAGTATTTGGGAAGTCAGAAAGTTGGCACAGACACAATCCCTGTGACTGATGAGTCTTCCTGTTCCCTCTCACTCAAAATCATCAGGAGAAGACTGACAAGATACTTAAATTTACACAGGTACAAAAAGATCTGGGTTTGTTTAATGATCTGGATGAATTACAACACATTTCATATACTACATGATAAAAATGTTAGCTACTGTGAACATGCCAATGTTTGAGTTAAAAATGATGGGTCACTGGAATTCAACTATTTAGACTTTGCAACCAAACTGTATTTGTCAGTGCACATACTACAACAGGGAATAATACATCTACCTACTGTTAAATCATATTAGACAGTTGCTCTGGCACCTCTAGGGATCCCATCTTAAAGCATGCTCGCACCTCCAGGTGTTAAGGCATTGTTTTTGTAGTACTCCAAAATACGATGCGAGTACCCTCAGATTAGTGACATAAAATTAAATACCTATTTATTTTCCTTAGCTATAGCGATAAAATACACTTATCTTTGCCTTAACACAAAAAGGCATTTTACTCAAGCCTCCAGGAAGGAATAAAATACAGCTCCACAAAATACAGAAGCCACTAACAGATACACACAGAAGAAAAATCACTTTCCTAGTGTCACAACACACACATCATAAATAATCCCACACTCAGAAAACATTTAATAAAGTAAGAGTAGATAATGATAGTGCACTATACCAATGTGAAGGACTTAACAGAACAGAAGATAGGGATGGAGAATCTTTCATCCACAGGCTGCAGGAAAAAAAAAGGTATGAAAGGTGCTTTTGCCTTTTATTTTAAAAAAATACAATAGCATAGAAACTACACACTTATTTATTGCAATTCTGGCTGAAGTCAGTAATATTAGTTATACACAGTGCTCAGAAACGTACTGCACACCTTACAGAACAAATACAAAAGTCTCCACCCTTGAGAGAGGACAATCTAATCAGTTTTCTGAAATAACTGAATTACTCTGGTTAATGTTGTACAACTCCAGGCAAAATGACCCTACTTGAAATTCCAAAAATGATGTTAAATCTGAAATGGAGCATACAGAATGAGGAGAGCTCATTTCGAGGTTTTATTATATAGCATAACAGCAGCAAGAACTTCTGATACATGGGTTCTAAGGAACGTGATATGCTTGATTTCAGAAAGGGAGAAAAAGGAATTAAGAGGTTCATGATGCCCCCCTACCACTGAATACTTATGTTGTCCTTCCTCATTGAAAAAAACAAAGAGAGCACCATAAATTAAGGCGACAAGTGATCTCTGGCCACATAACCAGAGCCTTGAGTCTGATCCAGTAAACTTAATGGAATAAACACATTCACATTTCCCAAAAAAGGAACAAGTGCCTGTGGGTGGTTTACTATTCACATAACAACAGTAAAAAATATATCCGCAATTGAGATTAAGAGCAAATGTCTTCCACATCTGGACCCTCTGCGTTCTTTAAACCACTTAACATACATCACAGTAACGAGTCAGATTTGATTGCATGCCAGTTACGACTGCAGTACAGACACTTCATTAAATGATTACTAACACTGTATTACCTTTACTTATCTCATTTACATTTTGGAAATAGCAGCAGAAAGGGCAATCTATACAGCCAGTGGCGGCAACATTTACACACGGGCAAAGTGGCCATCTTTGGCTCTACGTCTGGAAAGAACTCATGACCTCAGCACTTGTAACCACCCCATCCACCATGTAAGTATCCTAAATATCTTCATTACCTGCCTTTAGAATGATCCTTTTTCACACCACTGTCTGAAAACATTGCCTATCTTGATGTAACTAAGCAAAATAGACAGTAAGTCAAAGCAGAGCATCAATGTGGTGTGTACTCCCTTTGTCAGAAAACCATCCACTACTGACAAATTCAAGATTTAGAGCTACACAAAGCAAATATATATACATATTGCATTCATTACAATTAGAGTATAAATACAAGATTGCAAAGGTCAATCCTCAAGGGTTGTGTAATGACGAAAAGTATCTGTACAAGCTTATGTTGGTCCCTCTGTGTGCCTGCATTATAATATTGCCTTTCACTGTATTAGTCACATACTACATTTTCCAAGGCTACCTGGCTGAATGAGCAGGCAGAACAGAGGCTGTCTCCTTAATGGACACTGAGTCAAATACTTAGCACAGGGCCTAAGGCCTTATTTACTTTGTGCTACTCAAATTGGTTTCTCAAGACTGCATTTTAATGTTTTCATTAATTTCCCCAATAATGCTTCCAAATACTGTGACTGAGCACTTCACAAGTATTAAGAAAATACCTTTATCCTTCTGACATTATTCCCATTTTACAAAGAATTAAGACATTACAACACACATGCTTCTTAAAATTCAGATTAAGACAACTGAAAGTGATTTTTCCCCATTATGCTCTGCCCTGTACTATACAACCCCTTTTTATATGATCAAAGGCAAACACCCAGAGTCTGTAGAGTGACTTATGAGTACTCAGCATTTCTCTACATCACAACATGAGAGCTCTCATTAGAAATACAGAAAATGAACTGTAGCAAAGACGGGGCTTAAGTATGATTTGCCTTCTATTTGTTGCTCCCTACGCCATTTCTGAAACACTTTCTAATTTATGCAAATGGTGAAAATGTATTCCAACAAACAACTGCATTAGCATTATAAAATAAATTGTATGTAGCCAGACAGTACAGCCTCCCTTCTATTTCTTTCTAACACTAGCGTTTTTCAATCTCTTTGTTCAGTCACCCCCACCTCCACATTTACTCTACATATTCTGCATATTCTGTGAAAATCTCCATTTTGCACCTTCTGTTTAAATCCAGTCGCTGCTTCCTCTGTGCTAAATGAAGGTAGAGCTGGTAGGAAAGAGGAACTGGGTGTCAGGAGTACGGGAAGGGAATTCTCTGTGTTATCATTTTTGCCCAAAATCATACCAGGGAGGAAGGTGGAAGCCCTAGCCTGCAAACTGTACAGAAATCCCATTCAACACACGCTGAAGTATATTCACTGCAGGGATTAATTATCTTTTAGACTTGTACTATATGCTAATTCGACCAATGCTGAGCAGATTTCCACAGGGCTGATAACAAGTATATCCTTGGCAGAAACATCTCAATATTTTACAAAGCAGCTCTACAGGTCATTTGATTTTTTTCAATGTTTTATTGTGAAATAAGAACACATTTTTTGCCCAATTTTTAAAAAAGACTGGATCATGTAGGCAAAACCCTTCACTCCCCTCCACAGCACCCAAAAAGCCTAAGATAGACACCTAGCATGGGAAATTTCAACCCAAACAATTAACATTTGGCAAGCAGTAACTGACTGAAACGAGGAGCAAGTCATAGTAAGCATCAGGTAACATAATAATAGGTGGTGCTTCTGCCCCACCTAAAGTTCTTTTGGCTCCTTCCTAGAAAATCTCCACGTAAACAGTCTTTCATAAGCGGTTAACAGCAGCAGTCTGTATCCCATATACCTGTACGTTCTTACTGCTTTTTGAGAGTAAAGTTTCTCACACTTAACCAAGATGAGGGCATTTTAATTGAAATATTGTCCCATGGTTACCATTTTATCCCCATAACAACATCACCAATTACTTACATTTAAAAAAATGCATTAGAAAAGTAATTTAATCTTTGCTTCTCTTAATGAAATTTGCCAGAGAAAAACAAAGGGAAAAAAACCAGCACTGCACGACCAGCAGCTCTCCATGCAGCAGCACCAACCTGTAAGTCTCAAGCTCAAGCACACTTTGTAGAAGAATACAACGTGAAGAATACAACGTTCATATCCTGAGAGCTGTTTTAAACATCATTAATCCACAACGCTTCAAACTATACCCTACTTGTGGCTGAACCTCTTTTTTAAGCACTTGACTAACAGAACACTGCCTTGCTCCTGAGTGTCTCTGCACATTTCACAATATATTTCACATTATAATGTCCAGCAGTAATTTTGACCAAAAAAAGGGACACCCATTAATCTTAAGGACTTCCACAGTCATGCAGTTAGCAATATTCTTCTCCGTTGAGCCATAAGGTAATGCCAAAAGTCCCTTTTGAGAAGTGCCTGCTGTATGATATATAGGTACATCTGTGTATATGTGACTAAACATCTGTCACCCCATTTTCAAAATGCAAAGTACAAAACTGTGTTCCCAAGGAATACACAGGGGAATCAAAGAAGATTCCCAAGCATCATTTCAACACAAAACACATCGGGATATTTACAAATGTATTTCACAACTTTAAAGGCAAAACCATGTCACAGTTTTCCACAACACTCTGAACTCACCATTCATACAGAGAGCACTTGACCACATTCCATTTGCTAAAGTTCATAATTTAACTAGCCACAGAGAATCAAAACTAGCAGTCCCTTACTTCCAGTCTTGTGTTCAATTTAGCTCCCTTTAACACAGGTATAGATGGATTCCAGCAATAAAAGTTATTTTTAAAATTAGGATATTATTTATCACAGCATACCCCCCCTTTTGGAAAACCCCATGTAAACTCTTCTTCCCCCACCAGCTATGCAGCTCTAAAGCTCAGTGATTCAATCCACGCTTTCTCTTCTCAACAGGGCTATTGTAGTGATGATGAAACAGTTCTTCCCCAAATGCCAAACTCCATTTTCATACAAGAACTTCATCCACTCGTGACTTGTCCCAGTACTGCAAAGCAACATCCACCTATGGCCAGGGGATCAACCGGAAGAACACCGCTTGCCACCAGCGCAAATGCTCCACGTCTAGATCACAGTTTGAGAGATGAAGGGGGGGAAAAAGCCCTAATTTCATTTTTTGAGATGCAAAATCTGAATCTCACCTTCAATCTATTCAAGAGTCAAAATAAAGTAAAAACCTTCACGCTCAGTATCCGTTATATCGCCCAGTTTACAGTGCACAGCTCATAAACCAAGCACAGAAATAAGGCAGAAAGCTGCAAAACCAGGAAAGTTTTCTTTCAATATACCTTAGTCTTCACTGCAGCATTGTAATGAACTTAAATTTATTATAGTAGTGAATAATACTGCGACTGAGTTTCTTGTTACGCATTTATACAGTGCTTTGCACAAAAGGGTCCTACCATAACAGATTTAATAACACAATCATGCCACCCACAGATACTCCAAACACATCTTTCCCAAAACCATGCCTATTATGTAACTGTGCATGATATTTCTGTGTGCTGTTTTGAAAGTTCAAAGCAATAACTAACCTCCACCACTAAAAATTGCTATCTTTATTGTAAATAACCTTTGAAATTCATTTTTACATGACTGCACTTCAGATAGTTCAGCATAATAAAGCTAAGCTTGGTTTGTGGAGTTGTCTTCTAACTCTGTATTTTAATGATATTAACCCTTCTGCATCTGGATAATGCTTTTTTAACATCCCTGTTTCCTCTCCTCAAATGCATGAATGTGATACTATCAACAGGCTCAACTTTTACACCTCTCCTGAGAATAGAACATGGATTCCCGAGCTCTTCTCACACTGCAAACCCTATGGGGAACACCGTCACTTGTATCCAAAGCACAAGTTTCCCAGTGGCATTCACCCTACTCATTCCTTTTGAAATGAACATTAGAGATTCAGTCACGTATTTCCAGCCCCACTCAAAGAGCAGACATCAGCAGGAATGAGTAACAATCCTAGTGTGGTTAATGGCATCATTCTGACAGAACTTCGGAGGAAGAAAAGCAGTGTCTAGCCTAGCCAAACAAATACAAACAACACTACAGACAAGCAAAATCAGTCAGTTCAAACAACAAATGTCCTACACCATTCCAAAAGTGACTGTTTTAACATACAGCCAGAGCACGGTTACCTCAAAACCATTAGCACAAACAGCTATCATCAAAAGCATCACTTCAATAAAATACCTACAGCACTCAGCTACAGCTTAGTGCAGATTCAGAAGGATGCTTAAAAACCCACTTCTCTCAACAACCTCACTGTGCAGACAGTGAGAAAAGCGCAACAAATTTTAGCTCCCACGATGACAGAAGAGCAGATAGAAGGCAGCTACCATGGCTAGCCCACAGCATCCGCGAATCCCATCCTGCTGATAGGGAACTGAGTTCAGAGCAGCAAAGGAACACTGCTTGGGAACAGAAGCACAGTGCCTGCCCCAACCCCCCAAAATTATCCCATGATAAAATGAAAACCTCACTTACAAAAATACAGATTATCTTATATTAAGTGAGAAGATACATAAACAAGAAGAATAATTTTATATGCCGCCAAAACCACTATGCTTTTCATTTGTGGCATTCTGCATTTATTATGTCCACAAAGATTTGCTACTTTCTTGGTTTACTGAACCACTAAATATTTCCCAACAAATTAAACACTCATGCCACGCTATCCAATAGGCAAGATTCTCAGAAACAGCTTGTGCAGCACTACCTATTTCCCTTTTGCCATGGGATCTGCAGGGCTCTGAAAGCTCTAAGCGTATTTAAGTGGTGTCATTTTTAGTGTTTTGATGAACATTGTAATTTTGATATATAGAACCATGAAAAAACAACCCCAACCCTGTGAAATTCACAGGCTGAGATCATTTCTAAATAACACTTATCTACCATAAAACCAGCTCAGATGAATGCAAACACTGCTGACATTTCTGTCCTTCACTTCCTGCCACTTCAAAATTCAAACTTGATACCAAACATAAGTCTACTATTCTTTCTCTTCCGATGTTTAGTCATTACAGCTCTGAGAATCATCAGCCTTCCTACTGCTTACAAACAGGGAACATCATGAACTTTATTTCCCCAAACCACATATACACCAAAGATATAAAACATCCACCTCAGACACATCATTCTTCATACAAGTGGTACTTCCTAACAGAAACAAATCGCACAACAGTTTACAGTAACATCTCCAAAACATCTCTTTACATAAAATCACTTACAAAAACTCTTGCTACCAACTCAGCAGCACTGTTCTTGGAAACTGCTTCTTGGAAAAGCAGCACAGTTCAGTGTTGCTAATTCTCTTCTTGCTCAAGTACAAGTCTTCTAACAGCTGACAAAGACCCCATGACACTTAGCAAATCTGATAGTTTGCATTCATTCAGAAGGAGGCTGGGGCCATAGTAACCACTCAAACTTTTTATGTCATAAAATGGAACCCTTCAGTGCAGTAAAATTACATTTAAGAAGGAAAAAGACTGAAATCTACAATTTCTTATCTGGCCCTCCTGTAATAAGTCTGTAATTTGATATTTTGGAGGACTCTGAGAAAAGACTGGGTAAATAACTAGTGCATTTCTATTAAATTTATGACAATGAATTTGCATAGAAAACCATGGAGAAATATTTGGATATTATGTTATAGCCACATTAAGTACCCTTTAACTTCATCTAGCAGCGCAATAGAAATGCAAGAGAGAAACAAATTCTCACCCATGGGTAATTACAATCTCCCTGCTTAAATTCCTAATCACTTCTTTTCCTACAGTAATATTCACTTTTCTGTTTTTCTCAGACATGAGTGATTGCTTCTGGTTGCAGCCTCATGTTGTAAACATCTGTGTGAAGAGAAGATGAAAGCTCAGTAAGCAAGACTGGCTTTGAATAAGGAACTTGAGTTACATATCAATACCACCATCATAAAATCATCAGAAGCTGGGCTGTTTCTGTGGAGGGATCTGACCTTGCAGACTCATTTCACTATCTATAAAGTTTAGTTATTTTCTTCCTCTCCTCCCCATCCCCCCCAAATAAATACCAGGAGAAAACAAGTGTTACTTTCACAGTCAAAATCTCCAGACCAGCATTCCTTCAGGGTTTTTGCTCCTTAATGCTCAGTTCAAACTTTAGAAAAAGCTCTCTTTATCAATATCCTCCTTTCTTCCTTGCTCAAACAAGAGTGACCATCACAGAAGTCTACCAAAAGGAATAAGAAATCAAACATATAGAGCATGATGTGTCTAAATATGTCATTGATATACATAAGTGCAAGTGCTGACTACTGCCGGAGGCCACAGAATATTTAGCCAAACAAGATCAGAAAAAGGAAGGCCTTCTTTGCTCTGAATATCCAACCCATAAGACTTCTATTTAAAAGGGGAAAAACCACCATGTAGTGACAATGGGATCTTGCCTTAGGATCTCAAGAAAAGAAGTGAGAAATTATTAAACAGCTACAACACACAAGCAAGACAGAAGATGGGGAATACAAAATTTGCCCATTTCTGCCTGATGATAAGCCACCAGCACCCTTGCACTGAGAGGAATACGAGGTATCTGCTTCCAGGAAGAAGCCTTTAACAATGCCAGGAAAAACACAGGGACGGGATTCGCATTTGCTAGGACGCTTGCCCTACTGATCCCACAGGCAGGGGGAACGCCAGCTGTCCACCTACTCCATCTCTAAGCTACAGCAGAATGACACCATCCTTCCCTCTTGTCCTCCCTGCCAGTTCCCACAGCTTTCCCTGGTTATTCAGGCTGTGCACAGGGGACAGGATTTAATTTATTATAAAACACTTTCCTGATTTAAATTTCACTCCTGCTCCCAGACCTTTTGAGTACCACTGACCTCAGGAGGGAATGTCAGTGAGGTGAAAGATTCCAGGGCTTTGAACTAATGATCTGAATTGCTCCAGCAATTGCTTCTGTCGTTGCTAAAATGAAAACACCTAGAATAAAGCGCAGGAGCAAATGTAAGGTGGTAGTAAGCAATGAAGAAAAAGAAAAGAACCACCACGCTGAGAGAATATCCAGCTATAATTGCAAAGGGGATTTTAGTAACAAAAATAATTGCTGGCAATGGAGAAAATATTTCATCACACTATTAAATTAACAGAGTTGGAAAACATTACTAGTAATATTGCCTGGCTCCTGCACAGCCTCTTTCATCCACAGGCGTCAAGACTCCTCACAGGTTGGTAAGATTCACTATTCCTATTTTAAATTCCTTCAAAAGAAAGCATAAACAGGTGAAGTGATTTGCATCAGGCTGTCCAGATCGCTCAAGCGCTAGGCCTGAATCCTACCCAGTTGGAACTATCACCTCTTCAAAGTTTCTAGACACTGACACTTATGTTTGTCAAGACAGAAATTGCTCTGTGAACAGAACCTTCCATCAGAAGGTCTCTCCACACTGCAGCCCTTCTCCTGCAACCAGATCATACAGAGCCTAAAACCCAGGAAACACTTCTCTGAAACCAGTGAGATTTCACAAAGGGAAAGGCTCCTCCATGACAGATCAAGCAGAACTGGGACAAATTACAGATTAAGATATTGCTTTCACATCTCTCCTTAATTTTTAGTCTGCTGGGGAGAGGTAAAAAAAGCCCACACCTCCTTCCCCCCCTAAAAAAAACAAACCAAAAATCCCCCAACATAACCAGCTATTACAACCTTTCAAGTCCTAGAGCCATCACTTCAATAAGCCTCTTTCATTGAAAAAATCATCTGGCTCACTTAAAAAGGCACAGCGTGTGTGAACTAAAGGAGGGGAAATACACACACAGTACATTTCATAACTTAAAAGAACTCACAGAGATGAGGAGTGATAATAGAAATGTGACTTCAGCTAGGAAAAAAATAAAGAAAGTAAGTTCTGCTTTCATAGCAAATTACAAAGAGAACTCAATTCTATCAGCAATAACACAGAAAACGGTCCTTCACTAACCAATAAAGAAAAATTGTTCTGCTAATTAAAGTTCAACACAAAAACCAGCATAACTCAGCTTTCACCACTCACAATTTCTGCGCTGTCAAAGCTAAGCCTACCAAAGCCTGATTCATCTAAGATTGAATCCCTCGGTTTGTATCCCGAGGAGGGGGAGGGAATGTGATGGTCACTTGTACACTTCCCCCTCATCTCAGTTTCAACTGCATGTTCAAAATCAGCTCCTCACTGCAGAGGACCAGCGAGCTGCCCAACATCCCCAGCCTGTCCCCATCAAACAAGCTTTGCCACCTAAAAACAATAAACCCACCAGAGCTTTCATTCACAAACTGCTATAACCCAAATGTAGTGAAACAACTGAATTTAAAACACATCATTTTAAAACCTGTCCGTTCCACCAATCAGTCTTGGAAAATAATGCAGATTTACCAAGTACCACTTAGTTTAACTTAGGGGTTTTTTCAACTCTACAAAAGATTGTGTCTCTTTTTAATATAAATAAAGGGGGGGATCTATGTTATCCTTTGCCTTGTTTCAATTATATTATTTATTAAGAACAACAACATTAGAAGACCCCAACAATTCAAATCATCCCAACAAGACTATCCATGATGCACTCAATCTGCCAATGGTGATGTTCATTCTCAGATCTGTGTGCCTTACAACCGGATTCTTTCATTTCTTCAATGAAAAGTGAAATATACTCTGTTACTTTAAAACTTCATCTCAAACTCACAGTACCCCCGATAATGCAAAAATCCTGTTGCCTTGTTACCTCTTACTTGTTTAGTCATTCATTGGAAAGCAACCTTGCAACTGTCTCCCTGCAGTTAGCTCTTCATTTCCATCAATGATGTGTTTAATCACGTTACTATAACCAAACAACAGTTTAACTAGCAGTGCACCGGAGCCAACTTCACTCATTTGCAAACTGATAATAAAAGGACACGACCCACCCCAGGAGGAGTAACATATATTCTTTCCCTGCTTGTAGATTTATCCTATATATACATGCACATAGTCTCTGTTGGGAGGGCTGTATGGCAACCAGCGGTAGGAACTCCTCTATTTTCAGTTTCAGGACAGTTGCATCATGTGAAAGGTGCTCTCGGGCTCTGTGTCAGACCTCCCAACTTGTAGCCACTCGGCCCTGACAAAGCC
>JANRGW010009042.1:0-26345 GCA_024733675.1 Psilopsiagon aymara | reverse complement strand
AGAAAGTTGGGGCTGTTCAGCCTGGAGAAGGCTGCGTGGAGACCTCATAGCAGCCTTCCAGTATCTGAAGGGGGCTTTAGGGATGCTGGGGAGGGACTCTTCATTAGGGACTGTAGTGATAGGACAAGGAGTAACGGGTTCAGACTTAAATAGGGGAAGTTTAGATTGGCTATGAGGAAGTTCTTTACTGTAAGGGCAGTGAGACACTGGAATGGGTTGCCCAGGGATGTTGTGAATGCTTTATCACTGGCGGTGTTCAAGGCCAGGTTGGACATAGCCTTGGGTGATACGGTTTAGTGTGAGGTGTCCCTGCCCATGTCAGGGAGGTTGGAACTAGATGAATTTAAGGTCCTTTCCAAACCTAACTATTCTATGATTCTAATCCCATACTATAGTATCCCATATATATATATCCCATAGAGAACAGAGGGGGAAATTGAAAGCACCCCTGTGAGAAAGGGACTTCTCCCTTAACACAATTTCATTTAAAAAAAAATCTTAAAGCTCTTCTACAGCAGCCACATGCCAGTGTGTATGTTTGATCTAAAGAACTAAATGAGTTTAGCTCATTAGCACAAGGATGGGCAATCCTGCTCCTCGTCTGAACTCGTCCAATCCCTCCCCTGGTCCTGGGCAGTACCTGAATGTGCCTGAGAGAGGGAAGGTGACAGCAGTTCCAGAAGAATTCCTCTGTCTCCCTAAAATCACTATTGGTGCCCCACAGACTGACACCCCCCCCCTTTTGTTCACACACAAGCAGAGAAGGGGACGGCACCTAGAAGAGAAACTCAAGCAAGCTAACCATACAAAACTGACTCTGAACCCTCCTCCCCCCTCCCAATTCCTTAGGTGGGTACACAGGCAAATGTAGAGACCCTTAGGCCCAGAGCCTGTTCAGATGTACTGCACAACACATAAGGAAGCTGTGATGGAATATCCTGCCTGACTAGGCAAATGTGGGCCTGTAAGCCACTACACAATTGTTAACTCCGCATTAGGTGTGTGTATGCCCAGCTATTTCACAAGGAATACAGAAAGCCCAGCTACATGCCCTGGCTTCTGTTTCTACCAGGAAAAAGTGTGCTTATGCTCACATAGGCTACTAAGGGGTTCAGGAGTCTAGATTAACTTTAAAAAAAACTGATTCCTTAAGTAATAGAAATCTCAAGCCTTCTTGGCCAGAAGGAAAATAATCTGTTCAGCAACAGAACTGACAGAGATTATTCACTTATCAAAACCATTTAATTTCCTCTCCTTCAAAAATCCTCTTATTAGAATGGTATTTTTGTACAAATAAAAATATTGTAAGATAATATATAAATATTAATCTAACCATTCTATTTGCAGAACATGGTTGTTGAGACAGTGTTTAAACAACACATCTACTTCAATTTTCCAAAGTCTAGTTTGCTCACATCGTATGAGTTTCCTACATGCAGATGTTTTAGGATTAAGTTTCATATGAGAAAGAGTTAACTTTGCCAGGCTGTCTGAATTCCAAAAAGGCTACCAGATATCTGGTCCTGCTGACCGCTTTCCAGTGGGGTGAGGATTACCTATTTCTTACATCTGTGTAGTAACTGTCAGGATAAACATCCAAACCCTGCAGATTAAATTAACATGCTAGCCTTCAGGTTGTTCAATAAAAAAGTGTTGACAACTCTCTTCTGCAACGTTGATAGATCTAAGTGTAACAACATCCCTCTGGAGGTTAGTTCAAGCTATGGTTCCAAGTGCTGTCATGCTCATTCTTCTAAAACAGCTGTCATTTGCTGCACCAAAACATCACAAAAGTTTTGCAGCTTACAAAACAAGAATCAACATTACTGTAAAACTGCTGCCAGGAAAAAATATGAATAAGGAAAGTAAAGTAAGGAATTAAGGACAAGAAAGCAGGACAGAGATAGGAAATAGGAATTCAAATAATTATATATATGCATTGCTGCCCATCTGCAGAGAAAGTATGGTCAAAAAAAATCTCAACACGTCATATTACCATAAATTCTAAAAATACTCCATGTGTTACAACACTTTATTGTATAAAGAACAAGTCTAGGATTCTGACATTTAAGCGCTGGACTACTTGCAACTACAAGCCAGCATAGGTAAGACACTTGGTAATCCGTTCTTCAGCCTCGTCTGCTGTGCCAAAGGTAACAGGAAGATCTTGTAAGTTAAGTTAAAGGAAATCAAAGCAAAGACAAGATAAACTAGCTTTTTGCACAAGTTCTTATGTTCAGCTAAAGGACGTATGTTCTCTCTATAGAGAAAAGGCTTTAGCTTTCTCAATATGGGTGATAAATTATTTGCTTTTATCTATCCCTAATCATGAATGGCCTTTTCTTGGATACACAAAGGACCTGGCCCTTCTACAAGTATGTGAGAAGCTATTTAAGTCAGCCATCCAGAAGGCAAAACTGCCAATATGACACATTTCACCTCTAGCTTAACTAAAAAGAAGTATTTCAGAGAATAAGAACTAGGATTTATCAAGACAGAGAAGGTTTGCTCCTGGCAAACGCAATATAAAATATGTAGAAAGAAAATTTTTTGTGTAAGTCAGAAAAGAATCTTCAGAAAAAAAAAAAAAATCTTATTTCCCCTATGTTTAATAATGATTTGGTAGTATTAGAGGCCAAAGCCAAAGCAAAATCCCTGAACAAGTAACAATCAGAGCAAATCACTTGCTTTCCCCTCTCCAATCCTCTTAAATCTCTAACTCTAAAGGCAGAGAACTAGAAAAATCACAGTGGCAAGCCCTTCATGCAGCACAAACCTTTAGTGTGGTCTTCTTGATCACAGAAGTGCCTAAAATAGCTTGAGGCACTTACATGAATACTCTTCTCCCCCCTTGAAGTGAAACAGTGAAAGCCCTCTCCCTTCAACACCACAGGACTGATGCTTGTGAGACTTCATGTGTTATGTGTGCAGTCCTCTGCTTGTGCAGGAGTGAATGCAGTCCTGATATGAGTGGGTTCAGAGAAAGACAGCTGGAGTCATGCTGCTCTTCAGTTACATGAGGAAGGAGCAATGTATTACCTTCTGTAGCTCCACAGTAAATTCTCCATTGGGAAATTTTTCATACAAAACCTCTTTAACTACATCAAAGTTTTATTTCATAAGGTAGAGACAGCTCAAGCTAAGTCTCATCATATAAACTATAATACAGGGAGACAGTGATATGGTATTTAGAATGGCATTTCTTAATTAGCTATATGCAGTCAGTCTCCACAATCATTGCACAAAGGACAAGATCCAAGGTGCAGAAATGCTCCACTTTCAGGGGTATGGTCCCTAATGTGATCTAGAACAATATTCGGGATAACCCAGAATCACAGCTATCTCCTGTAAGTACACTTGTAAGGTACTGAAACAGCTTCCATAAGGAAACCAGAAACCTCTACACACAAGTGTTCCTGTGCTACACTAGCACCTTCCCTTCCACGGCTAAAAAGCCAAAGCAAGGAATACCTAAAAAGGTTGTAGGTCAAAGCCCCTGAGCTTAATTCTCTTGGGGAGAAGAGATCAAAGTTCAGTTCCTGAACATACGTGCACAACTCAGTAAGGTATTTATATTGGGGGGTGGGGGGGAGGGGAAGTCACTACTGTCAGTATTTTGAAACATTATGAGGCATTTGACCTTAATTTTATAAACTGAATGACTGAACCCTCAGTTGTTTCAGAATCTAGTTCTTGATTCCTGATTAAGCTTAGGAATGCATGCAATGATTTAACTTCTGAGCTCATGCAAAAATCTGTTTTTCAGTATGCAACAGCTTAACTCAAATCTCAACATTTGTAGCAAGGCAGTAGTCAGATACTGATCCCACCACACTTGGAACCCTCCCCCAACCCCACCCACTTATCAGACAGCTTTATGTAATTGCCTTAGCTCTTTTGAAAGACTTCTGTGGATTCCAGAGGGAAGAAAATTCCTACTGCAGACTGAATGTTTCTTCCTACATCCATGCTACCTGGACCACATACCACCTACGGCACTATAATCCCTGAATTTAGGGTTACTTTGCTTGAAGCCTGTTAAGTCATAAGTTACAGGGAAAATCACTGTGCTATGAAAGGTGCATCTTTCGTATTTGCAGACTGGAGATTCAGAAAACTTCTTCCAATCCTGACAGTTGCTCCAAAAGATGTATCTGCTTTTTCTACCAAATAGCTGTTATTCCCATTTTTCTACTAATTGCCTTACAAGAAACCTTTTTTTTGGGGGGTGAAATGTATGGTATTTTCTTAATTTGTACAGCTGATTCTGCAAATAATTATAATCTCCACATCCCCAAGCACCCTGTGCTAAATTTAGTTTCATGATGAACAAGTAAAATTCACATGTTCTTTATTTGTCCATATAATACACCATTTTTTTATAAGTTCTAAAATTAGATAAAAGCATATTAAATGGCAGGTGTATGAAGTTCTTCAGAAACAATGCAGAACAAAAAACTGAATTACAAAATGTTAAAAAATGTAGGTACATTTGAACTTAACATTCCACTAATGCATAATGTTACAGATACTGTCTAATGAAAAATAATTGTGCCACTTACCTATTTTTGCTGTTTCTAGGAACTTTTTATTCTGTACATAGGATGAATCTGTACAAAATATGAAGTCTACATTTTTATTACTTATTACCATAAAACAAGGTACAATGTATGTACAATATTAAAATGAAGCCATACTAAAGCCACACTAAAAAGACACTTGTAGTATTACTTTTGACATTCCTGATGTACAGGTGTAATTTTGGAAAACTGGGGAAAGTGTCAGACAGAACTTTATGAAGAAGAACAATCACCAAAATTCTACTCTAATTCTTTTTATTTTGGATGTTTTAGTTTTAGAATGGTTTTGTACAGGATTATCAGAACTTTATAAATACTGATAATAACCATGCTAACCCACTAGGGGTGATGGATTCTGGAATATTGCCTAAACGTATTTCAGTAGCCCAAAACTTCAAATATGACTTCATGATGAACTTTAAAAATACCACAGTTTTTGCCTTTTTGGTGAGTGTTTATCTTCAATAAAGAACAAAAACAAAATCTAGACAGTGAAAGATGTTCTTATACGTTGAGCATCACACAATCAATCAAACATTGATATACTTCTTTTTTTTTACCCCTTTGGGTAACATAATTCCTTTCAGCAACCTCTTGCACAAACATCCTGAACACCCAAAATCAAAAGGTAACTGATAATCTACCAGCTAAAGATGGAAGTTCAAACAATGGTATATCAAAATACACTGACGTTGCTTTACACAATTAAAAAAGCACCCTTTTTCCCTCAAAAGGAGAAGGCATCTTTAAACTGTTTTAATATAGTTTATCCTAATGGTAAAGCATACACTTTTTCAAGTTTTACAGGAAATGTTTTCAGACACAGTGGACGTTCCACTTAAAGGTTGGGCTGGTCTTTAAATTTAGTTGTTGTAAGCCAATATTTACCACCCTCAACTGTCTTCCAATAGACAACATGACAAATATTGGAATTTGAATGTTAAATGCAACCAACAAACACCAGGCACTACATATGCACAAGGTTACTACGAATGTCTGCTTTGCGCATTATTTTTTAAATGGATGCAGAAGACGTTATACTTCCTTAAAAAGTAAACCAAAACTATTTTTAAAGAAGCTGCGTTTTTATCTCTTTATGCATTAAGACATTGAACATTAAGTTATATCATGTTACTGCCAGAGACAGAAGAAACTAATCACCCATTTAGAATAGCAGAACACATTTCAAACAGCTTGTAAGCAGGATAAGTAAGTCAAAATACTGGCCACCCTGAGAGAAATCAAATATTGAAGACAAAGCACTATATTTTTAGAGATTTTCCTCCCGTGCTTTCCCATCTACAACAAAAAGCTCATTACATGCAAGTAATCTTGTGGAATATATAGCAGCATTTGAAGATCATCAGCAACTCAGATGCATTTTCAGTTCACTTGTGAGGTGTATTTGCAGCACATGTGCTCTTACAACAACAGCAAAAAAATATTTTCACTATAAAATTATGATCACTATCTCCTCAGCTCTTAGACTCATTTGAAAAGAAGCAGAATGGAATTCAAGGGTCTGTTCTTTTTCCTATTTAATAAGCTTCTGATGCTGTGTTTCCTGAAAGGTTATGTTCATCTTTCAGATGAAAACCGATTCAACTGAAATCATGCATATTATCTGCCACAGAGTATTGAACTCCTAGAGCCCAAGAAAAATGCTGAGTATTAAAAGCTCAGATAAGGGAGAAAACAGTGAAAGAGTATTTTACTGACTTGAAAAAACTTAAAATGAAATTTTTTATTCAGTCTTTTCCCAGCCAGTAAGCAAATTTTAATTTTAGGAAAGATTCTTCTACCAGTTCGTATCTTGAATACTCATGCCATATTATACACTAAAGACTGGAAAATATGGCTTTAAATATACATAAAGTATTAGGACATAGTGTGTATGTATATATCATTATCCTAAGTAAATGAGAAATAAATTTACAGAATCCTTAGAAAGGAATGATGATTGAGGATTGTCATGAAAGTTACCAGTTTGTAAGCCATGTTTTATAGTATGAAAAATAACTGTATTTTCAAAACTGCTGGTATATTGCAAGACAGCAACAATGTGGAAACAACTGGAAAGTTGAGAAATCCTAGAAAAAGTTTAATACTTAAATTTGAAATAATTTTACTTTTTTTGAAAACACACATTTATCATTAGTACCAACTATTGGTTATTCACTTAGAAGGAAAGAGTTAATAGATGTTTTTTTCAAATATGACTACAAAAACTGCATGATATCAGCTAGCTGGTGCTATAAAACCACCTCCAGGAAATTGCGTCCACTTGATTATAGTCAACCCAATATTCTGCATGTGGATTTGGGTAATTTACCATTGTTTGAACTACTAATCTTGAGCTGCATACTCTATTATTGCCTACAGAACTGGGTTGAAGAAAGCTTTGACTGTGTGTAACTGATTGGTATGGCACAAAAAAGTAAGTTCTACTGTAGAACTGAGTCCAGAAAAAACCCAACTTTTCCTCCAAAATAGTATGTCACTGTAATAGTTTAATGCCCATCATGTGATATTAATTCATCAGCTCTGCAATGTGATTCCAAGGCTTTCATGGTATAGATATCCTGAGGCAGTTCTGACTTGCGTCGCACAAGAGGACGATCTTTTTTCTGATCTTTCTGTGCCTGAAATAAAAATAGAATGAAGTTGGCCAAAATAATTAATAAACAGTTAAAGTATTTCTTGCACATCAGTAGGCTCATTATTAAATTGAAAAAAAAAGTGCCAAACAAAAAAATCCAAACGCAACCAAAAAAACCCCATATGGGAAAAAATTTATACCTTCTCCTCTTTACTCCATCAGTTACCCAGTTTCAAGTCCTGACCCTCTTTTTTTGCTGAGAGACAGTATTAGAAACAGGTAGAAATTCTATGCTACTAGCAATCATGGCATTACTACCATGATTATCACTTGATAATGTTTTAAAAATTAAATTATCTTCTCATTTTTCATTTTGTCTCTATATTTAAGATAAATGATTTGGTGTTTTCCATGCTTCTAATTACTTCCACTATTCACATATCTGAAAATTTAAGATTCCGCTCTACTATTTAACTGGCGCTGTCTTCAAAGCCAAACAGTACTGCTGTCAAAGTATCTTTGAACTATGTAACGGTGTCTTTATATAGTTCTTGCATCTGTCTCACCCTAATTTGTGTGTTAGATCATAGAATCAGTGGTTAGGATGGGAAAGGACCTTAAGTTCATCTAGTTCCAACCCTGCTGCCATGGGCAGGGACACTTTCCACTGGACCAATGAAGTTTATTCATCTTCTATAAAAAAAAGTCCTTATAAAAACTGACTGGCTTTTACTTAGCCACTGATTTACTAGCATGTTCAAAAAGTTATTAAATCATGCCAGTCAAATTTTATTGTAGCAGAGTATACAGAAAAAAACTGTGGTGTGTTTATCTCAGTCATCACCTCTTCAGTATGGATGCCATGTTACATTGCTAACCTCTGGCACAAACCTTACTTTCACTGAAACTGTATGTATCTTTACACAGCTCCTCACTTCTGAAGTTTCACTTAAAAAATAAATCAAGCTGTCAGTCATTTTGACTTGCCCCTGCCATCCGCCCCCCCAGCCAATAACTGCAGTACTTCTTGGTTTAGCATCAATTTCTAAATGGTACTTAGCCAGGGATACACAACTATCTTTCCAGTGCCCTCTCAAAGAATTATGCAAGAATGCTACCTTGCTTGCTTTCTGCAATACCCTAATCCTTAATCAATCCTCTGCTTTCCTTCTTACGCAGACTTATCAATCAAGCTCATCAATTAGGAATGCAATACATGCATTTTCCAGCTGAAACACTCTCAATGAAGCTGTATACAGTTCCAACATCACAGTTCTTGATGCTGAATTCTTTGTAGAAAAGTAGTCAAGACCTAAGCAGGGTCCTTGGTTTTAGTCTGGGCTGCCATTACTCTTTGTACATTTGTATTGCATAACACTGACTCAAATCCCCAGATATATCAGCAGCTGGGACTGGGAAATTTGTTCTTAACTGTTTGTCCCAGCTACTAGTATATGCCACACTTTGGCTGATTTTCTTCTGGAACTAGTGTCAGAGCTCTCAGACTTAGCAGGTACAAGCTTTCATTCCTTCTGGCCAGGCCACAAAATGAACCAAGGTCTCCTACTTCTAGAGAAAATCGTTACGACCTAGGAAATAGCACAGTAAAAGATGGACACTACCATCAACACAACTCTTAAGATTAAGCAGTACTTGTTTTTTTCAGTAATCTTGTACACACTTCCCTCTGCTAGAACTGGTTCTAGGCTCTGAAGTTGTGAAAGAGGACCCTCTCCTCATCACATGGGGCCTACCTAAGCTATCCACGGTTTAAAAAAAAGGCAGAGGTTTTGAAGTTTATTAAGCCCAGTACTCCTCACTGACTAGCTCTAACCAGCACTCCCATTAAGGGCAATGCTACCCTCATACACTGCTCTCAACAGGCATGTAATTCTTGGTGGCTGAATTATATGTAATGCATAGGGGTTCCACTACAGAGACAAGTGTTTAAAAACCAGCAATCACTCAACATATCTTGCATGTATTCCAGTATTTCTTTTGATGCCAATCTTCATTCAAACTCCCACAGTACAAATAATAAATAATCTTGCAGGACAATGACATATGAGTTTTAAGAAAACTTAGGAGGTTAGGTTGACCATATGCTTATTTTTATTGAATTTGTTTGAAACACTGGTTCAAATTAACAGACTTGATCTCTGATCTCAACCAGTTTTTCCACCTCCAGCTCACTTCTCTGGTCTTATGACTTTGCTGGATTTAGAAATATCCATATTACTGATACTGCTTCCAGACATCTTGGTGATACTGCAGTGCTCCCTGGCACCTCTCCGTTTTCCATTAGCTTCAAGTTTAAATCTCTCATTTGAATGTCAGGATTCTACTTCTGTTAATTTAACTGAAGTTAAATTAAAATTACCTGAAGGTTAATAAGCATTAGCTAAGGATGAGAAGACTGGAATGACCTTGAGAGTCCAAGGACACTGTAGTAGGTAATGGAACATGCCAAATGGTAGACTGAGGAAGATGACCCATAAAGTGAACAAAACAAAGGCATACTTCACGTATTTTTCAAAACATAGTAGCTTTAGTCTCTAAGGAGGCTCTGAACAAAAGTGTCAACACTGGAATCTGACTTTATATATACTTTACGCATTTTCCTACAAAAAGCCCCAACCTTACACAGGTGAGAGAACAGATTACAATGTGGCAGAGTTCAGTTTATTTTTAACTATCCTAAAAGCAGAATCATTGTTCCTATCATGACAGAAAAAGTTATTTCTAAGTAAAAAGAAAATGAAAATTCCAGTAGAAAAAACATCGAAAGAGATCATAGAGCAGATTCACAGACATTAAAAATAAAACACTATTCCTGGCTGCTTAAAAGTAGCAGCTCTAAGGAAGATTATTACTCTAGGATAAATGGTTATGGGGCTGAAAATAGAACCCAGATTTACAGCTATGATTAGCAGTCACTTGGGCAAAAAAAAAAGTAATTAATGATTTAGAGTACTTTGTTATCTTCACATGGCTTTACCTGACAAGCCTCTTCTTTCACTGTCTTTTTCAGCATCTGCAAATCTTCAATTAAAGGCCCATCTGTTTCCATTGCAACAGGACTGTTCAGCAAACTTGTGTCACTATATGTTGGGTACTAATAAAATGCAAAGTGTTAAAATAATCATTCTTAGTAGTAACACCTAAATAGTAAGAGTGTATTTGAGCATTTTAACGATATGATTAGCTATCTGAGATTAGCTTCAATATCTTATGCTTCCAGGCACCAAGTAATAAATTTTAAAATGGAACTCCAATACTTTTACTTGGCAGAAATATCCTGTTGAAAAATACAGTCAGAACACACATGCACAAGAACTATGCCTTTGATTATCTGAGGCTGAATTTTAAAATATTCAGATATTGCCAGTACTAAACGGCAAACATTTATCTGAAACCTTATTAATACATTGTCCAGTGATTTGTGAACAGTGTAGCAACCCAAACACAGTGATTTTACTTTCTGGTGCAGTTCCATGTTGGAAGAGAAAATATCCTGTTAAAACACCAAATATGGTTAACGTAAGTTTATAGTAATTTCAAAACAGAATATGAAACTTTTTTGTCTTGAGAAACAGCATCTTGTATAGCATATAAGCTTACTGTACAGCAAACTCAGTAATTTAAATGCTAGTTTAACTCAGATGAAGTGTATGTGATCTTGAAATCAAAAGTGATTTAGAAACACACGCCATTTTTATCTGTTTTTTCCTCACAATACACTAGTATCCGAGTGTAGCAATAACAATGCAGATGAGAAAATAGGAAAAAAACTATAGCAAGTATTTAATGAATCCAATTACAATGATCTCAAATCTTAAAATGTATTCCTGTGTCACGCAGAGTCAGGAAAAACTCTGAACAGCAACTGTCAGTAATTACACAAATAACAAATTTAACAAATTCCAGGAAAAAAAATAATCAAAGCAACCCAACCCCCCCCTTAAAAAGCCATTATATAGAGTGCTAAAAGTATTTATAACCTTATACCAATTCGCTGGAGCACTTCATGTTCAAATTAATATTTTTAAAAATAAATTTGTTTAAAAGATTTTATGTTTTAAATGCTCCTCAAACATACTATGCAGACCATACTTGTATACAGGTTATCTTAATGAGTTTCAGAAAACGTGGTTACAAAAAATTACTTGGGAAGAAACATACTTTCTATTGCAAGTCAATCCCATTATTTAGCCAGACATGCAATAGTTCATCATTTGCAATAGCAAATGACCACGCATTATCAAGTAGTGTTCAAGCAAGGCTTTCATATGGCTAATCTGATAAGCAGAATGTTTTATCACTAGAAGTTAAAGGCTACTTTCATACGAATCTTTTTTGATTAACTTAGCTTATCTGTTGTCAGCTGATGTTTCAACAGATTTTATTTCAGCAGTTTAGGAACTGTCCCTTGAGAAACACCATGAGAAAAAAGAAATACTTATAAAATTCTGCCTTCTTAGATAAAAGATGACACTATAGTCTGTTTTAAAATAGCACTGAGATCAAGAAGTGTCCCACTTCTGCATACAGAGTACTACTACTCCCTCTTCCACCTCTAGAAACTCAGCTAGATAATGTAAAGTTACAATACAGTAAGTTTCTTGCTGCAGCAAAGTAAAATTCTGGTTGCAAAGTAACTGAAATGCTTGGGGTCTTTTTGCCCATAGAAGTAATCAGTATGAGAGAGATGAAGGAAAACTGGCAGCACTCTCCAAGCAAATTAGGAGGAAAATCCCCAAACAAAAATAAAACCAAAGCCACCCAAGCCAAACCATCCCCCTCTTCCATAATCTCAAAATATAATGAACAGTCCAAATTATCTTTGTTTCTGTATTAAAATTTCAGTTACATCAAGTAATGTAGGTTACTTACTAAAAGGAAAATTTGATTTCACTTTTAGTAAGAACCTGAGGTGCAGGTTCACCAGAAGACTGGCCCAATGCAAGTAGGAGAACAAAGGCAGCAGACAAGAATGAACAGTATTACTTTAATCCATTAGACACAGAGCAAAACTGACCAGTCATAACTCACAGTTTGCAGAAAGATCTCTTTTGTAATATATTGTTTGCAAAACAGCTTTTCAAGAGAAACCAATTATGGCATCTCTCTGTTTTCCATAATTTTGCACAATAACTTCAAACCGCAATAGAGTATCTCCTCTATACTCCTGCATACAATAATCTCCTAAGAAAAGGAAAAAGTACTTCATACCATACTTTTCAGAAACCTTCTTTTTTAAAAAAACAATTACTTGCACAAGTGAAAGTTACAAATTTTTAAAGTATTTTTATTGTATATATTTTCGTAATACAATTACTGAAATTGCTTTATTTCCATGATCAGTCAGATCTGTTTCCCTCTCTGATATTTAACAAAATCAAGGTATTTGAACACGAACATGTTAATCTTTTCTAAATACCTGAGGATTTGATTTGGCTAGATTTTCTATTTTAACCCACGCTTCTTCCCGTTCCTTCAATTTTAGCTTCTCTCTGGAAAAAAAAAAAAAAAATTAGAAGCAAAAATAGCAAAAGGAGCTTGGTAAATTCTGTATCACAGCTTGGATACTTTCTTAAGCATGATGAAATTCACTAGAAGTCAAGAGAATAGATTATTTAACTACACCTGTTTTAACTTACTGCCCAAAATACCACTTCCTGTTGACAAGGTAACTGGCATCATTTCAATACCCCATGATTGCAAAGGAAAAACAAAATTCTCATAGAAAAATAAGCTGATATGAGCCAGTTTGTTGCTTAATTACTTAATTATTGTACATTAAAAGACTTAAAATGAAAACAGAATTCTTGATCTATGTCGAAAGTGTTTGCATTTCAACTTTGTAATATTTGAATTCTATACTGAAACATAAGACACTAGTATCTTGCCATACAAAAGGGCAGAAATTCTTACTGTCTGTCAGCCCAATGGCTTAAGGTAATAGTTTAAAAGAAAAGGTCGAGACATCTTGAACTTAACGTAAAAGTACCCGACAAACACCCGCTAATTCAAGGAAGTCCCAAGCCAAGAGGGATGACATGGGATGCCTGTTTTTTCCTCCTCATTAAAGCAGGAAAGGTTTGTTCCCTTCTGCCTAATGTAGTTTAAAATAGTAAAATGTAGGGGCTTGATTTTTACACTTTCTTACAGATAAACAGCTTACTGCAGAGACTAGAATCAACACCAGTCTTTGAAACCTGGTAGAGTTTTAAAAGGGCTTTGAGCTTAAGCGTGCTGAAAATGAGCTCAGGCTTGAATGCAGAGCAGATAATCCAAATGTAAAAAACCCCCAATCAGACAAAAGTTATATTCAAGCACATACAAAATTTGCCTACACCTCTCAATGAAGTTCAGCTAAGGGGAAGAACCCTTTAGCCTCCCCTCCCCTTTATTAAGTTCTTGTGTGGTAGGAGATTTTTTGTTTTGTTACTACATTACTCAGCACCCTGCCCGCCTTAGTTCACACTCAAAATGCCACCCAGAAAAGATTCAAAAAACAGAGAAGAAAAGTTTGCTTTCACATTTAAAAAGGATTCTACTCATTTGCCATGAGGGAAGAGAGACTTACATAGCCTTTTTTAAAAAAATAAATGTTCACATTTCATTATCTATAAACATACACACAACTTAGATACTAGCTCATTTCTACTTAAATTGTAGCAAGGAACTCCAAAACTTGGACAAATCAATCCCTATTAAGAATCTGTACTTCTTCCAGGATATTGGTTTAAAATGGGTGTATAATTTGAGCCACCACTTGAAGGAATCCCTATTCACTTCAAAATTAAAACTAGAATTCAAATCCAGGCATTTTCTAACTATACTCCCCAGCCCCTAAGGTGACAGTGAAAACATTAATACTTTCGACTTCTCAAT
Organism: Psilopsiagon aymara; assembly: GCA_024733675.1. Taxonomy (NCBI): domain Eukaryota; kingdom Metazoa; phylum Chordata; class Aves; order Psittaciformes; family Psittacidae; genus Psilopsiagon; species Psilopsiagon aymara. The sequence continues at coordinate 12,269 of JANRGW010009042.1, read as the reverse complement.
CTCACTTTAGAAGGCTTTATAATAAACTGAATATGCTAAAATGCTATGTCTAATAAAATTAGACATGGAAGAGCAGCAGGTAAGTGACTTTATGATTATAAAATCTGTATTTTGGGGCATAAACCAGAAAAATTATAGCTTCTAAATCCCTGATCTGTTCACTGGCCTATGCAAGAATATACTAAAGTCCACAAGAGTCTTCTGGCAGGTAGTGTACAAATGCCCTCTGCTTCAATAGACTAATAACTTTATTTTGGGTAGTTTTCAGAAAAAATATTCACATATGCTGAGACACAATGCAATGCTTTAAAATATTGGAAAAGTGCTTTGGGAAGAAGCAAGCGACAACATGAAAGAAAGTAACACTAGGTAAATAAAGCATGCTAAAATAACACAGGATGTAAACTGAACTGTTTAACAGATCTTTTACACTGGGCTCCATGAGTACCCCTCTCAAATTTATTTTGAGGAAGATTGTGACTCCCAGTATTAGGACTAAGACTACATAGGCATCCTACTGTTAAGGAGATTTTACAGTTCATCTAAAGTAAGTTTCACCAAGTCAATTCAGAGACTGTTGTACTGTAATTGAATGGGCAACTTCCACCCTAAAGAAACAGTTTTTCAGAGCTAAAGCACTCTGAACAGATTATTCAAGAACAGACAGACACACTGACATGAAAACTTACTTCAGTTTTTCTGCTTTAAATTGCTGTGTGCAGTCATCGAACAGTTTTTGGTTCATCTCCATGAAGAGTTTCAGAGCATTGTATATCAAGCCATGTATTGTCCTATAAGTAAAACTTCTGGTTGAAATTCAGAGTACTTTAAACTTTGAAATCTATTTTTTTCTGGTCAACAGTAGCGAATAGCCTACATAACTGGAAAATTACATCATTTCAGAATAAGTGGAAACAAAGCTAGTTAGTGGAAGTTTCAGTTTACCCTCAAAAGGGCTAACACAAAAACTAAAATTACCAACTTGAATGCAGCTTTCATTTTCTATAGCACTACTCATCACTTTTGATGTCTGAACTTCATTTTTAACAGTAGATATGTTAATACAGGATTAGTTTTGAAATTTAGTAGCTGACACTAATCAAACTAGGGTTATTAGAGAAAATGCAAGATGACATTAAAGATCTTGATATAAGTAACCTACTGGCAGCTGACAAATTCAATGAAAAAAAATCAACATTAATGATTAAAAGAAGCATGGAAAAGACACCATTCATTTAAAGAACTGTCACACAGCAACAAGCACTCACTTCAACACACTTATGCCACACACTCTAGAAAAGTGTTAGAAAAGTGGAAAACATCAGAAAATAAACAAAATAATCTGCTTTATGAAGCGCTTTTACAGAGCAATTTACAGTTCCAATCTGTAGTGTACTACTGATAATTAAATCCAAAAAGCAATCCAATCAATGATTATTTTGTATCATACATGTGAGCTACAAGTAAGAGTGCAGCTGTACTGGGTAACATGACTTCTGCTCAGAGTAAAATGAATGCAAGGCCTTGAAAGCCGGAAAAAACAGTCAACAGCAATCCACATTTACTGTGTACAACTGCACCACTGAATCAGAGTTTTATTAATGAGTACATTATTTGTTACATCCAGTGACAGTAACCAATTACTTCAACATCACTTTATTTTCCATTTCTTTTCCTGTGTTTAGTGGCAGAATGATTTCCCATTCTTGGCCATCCCATCAGCAGTCTTCAGCACTAGACTGATACTTTCTCTATCCCAGCAGTTGCACAATAGCTCAAACAAAGAGGCACTTTACAATGGAACAGCTGCAGAAAGGAGCTGACCAGGACTGTTTTCATACATCAGTACTATGTTATTGTGGGGGAAAAAAAAGTTAAAATAGTCAATGGAGAAAGAAGAGAAAACAACAAACAATGGGGGGAGAAGGAGGGAAGGAAATACTGACTTGGTCTACAATATATTTCCATTAGAATGTAGAAGAAATGCAAAACAGCAAAGATGTTAAAGATCAGAAACCAAAGTTAGTCTTTAGAAGTATCTGAACTACAGATTCAGCCAAACTTGGTTCATATTAATAAAAATACATCATGTATGAGATGCACTAAAAATGTTGTTTCTTGTTTAATGAAAAAAGGAACATTTTTCTTCTTCAGTTCTTCATATTTCCTAAAAATTTGGCCAACAGTAGTCGCCTTCTCATTCAGCAACTTGAATGTCATGAACAGCTCAACATACTTAAAACTAGCAACTCAAACATCTGAACCGCCTTTGAGCCTAGAATTAGACATAAGTGAACTAGCAGAGTTTTATCTGTACAAGCGTTTCTTACTTGTTCCAATGTGTCTTTGAATTCCGGTACAAGGATGGAAACATGATGGGTAAAATTTTTGCTGCGTTATCACTAATTAAACTCATAATATATTCATTATTCCAGTAGTATAATGCTCGCTCTGCAACCTAAGATGACATGAAAAAAGGAAAACTTCAGACAACCTCTTATTAAGACAAATAATTGAAACATTTGACAGAAATAAGGGAAAGGTAAGATTAGATTTCATTTTTTCTAGTGCAAATGGAGCCATGGAGCTTATGAAAAATGCTATGGAAAAACTGCTTTTTCCTTGATAGTGACATGATTCAAACTATAACCTACGAACTCTGAAGTGTAAGCAAAGAAATGTTTTCCCAAAGAAAGAGTATTTGTAGAACTCTATTACAGGCAGTGAAATGCAAACACTATGTACTGGAAGGGCTCATGTTCTGAAAAACAGCTAGCTTTCAAGCTTTTATGTTAAGCATAACACTGAAGTGAATCACCCAGTATGAATGCACACATCCACACTCTTGAAAAAAAACAACAAAAACAATAAAGCTAACATCTGGATCCCTAAAACTTAACGCAAAATCAAATACTTTTTTTTAGCAACAAATAAAATCCATTGAATAATAATAGGTAATACCATTAACAAGTATGCTTTATAAAAATGTTGTTACAGTACATTCAGTAGGTACAGACCTGGAAGTGTGGACTGGACACACATTTGGCTAGCTGTCTGAAAAGAGGCTCCATAACTTTTACAAATTCAGATGGTTCAATAACATCTAAAATTTCTTCTAGTTCATTTAGAAACATGACTTCTTTTGGACTGTGAGTCTTTGGCCAGTATTTCAGCAGTGCCATTACAACCTGTAGAGACAAAGTGAACAGAGTTTTCACAGTAATTTGACTTTATCACACTAAATTATACGTCATCAAGAAGTTTAGTATTATAAACACAACTCAGATATTTTGTCCCATGTGACAGCAGTAATGAAATACGGTTCAGCATCACAGAAGTAACTGTTAATAGATCTAAAACCACTTCTTTGGAAAATGAAGTTACGCACATAAAAGATATGTCTATAAATAATAATCAAAAGACTAGAGAGTGACCTGACCCCTAACTTAGCATGATCAAAGTGCAAATCTGTTATTACACTACAGGGAAAATGATCTGCCATTCAAGTGAAAGCAGCTTTCGGTCACTTAATTCCTTGGAGCTGTACTCCAAAGCTCAAAAATTAAGTTTTGTGATTATATTTTAAGAAAGTATTTACTATAAATACCCAAATTGACAGATGACCAACAACTCTAGGTATGTTGCTCTTAAAGCACTGAGTTTTATTTAACTGACTAAATTACTATAATCAGAGACTTAACTTTCTTCGCGACTACTATTTACCCAGCTTGCTGAAGCAGTTTTTGCCAAGCAAACTATGAATACTCAAAAGACAGGTGGGTGGGATCCATAAAAATGTGAGCTAAAGGAAGTTGTCTGCCAGTTAGCTCACCACTCTTCAAGAAGAGTCTACACATGTGTGGGAAATGTTCCTCAAACCTAATTGAAAACCAGAACTCTCTCAACTACTGAATATATAAGTCAAAGAATTTCAGTCTGAAAAGTGATACTAGCTTAGCAGTTAAAATACATTTAGACATCGTACTTATTAGTGTAGTTACTGATTACATCATAATTTATTTAAGAACCGTTGGAAATATACAAATGAAGGAATAACAACTCTTGTGCAGTTAGCAATTTCTGATTTCAGAAAAATAAGAGTAAACACAGTGTGTTTGTTATGAAAGGACAATTTCCCCCCAAAGCTGTTAGTTTTCAAACCAAAACTTTAAGATTTTAATTTTTTTTTAACCATAAAAACCTGTTTTCTATCTGTGGCAATTTGGTGCCAGAAAATATTCAAATAGGAAGACAATTTCCTTCAAAGGATATTTACGCTACGTAGCAGTGGAGGAAAAAAAGCGAGAACAGTACAGACTTTTGGAAAAACACTTCAAAACCAAAATCTGTATTTTGTCTTTTTATATAATTTAAAAGCGGCAATGGCTCATTACCCTCCCTCAGACAACGATTTTTGCCCTCATTTAGGGGGAAGGAAAAAAAAAAAAAAGAGAAAAGGAAAAAAAAAGGTAGTTTCTATCTTTGTTTCTTGAAATTTTTACAGAAGTCCAGCTTTTTATATGAAAGCAAATACTATGTCCTGGGGAAATTCATGCAGCTTTTTTCCATAAGACATCAAAAAATCTCATATAACAACAAGAAGGGAAAACAGATTTTTGTAATGACCAGAATTTTTGAAGGACACCTCAGGACTTCAGTGATGCAGGTGCTAAGTTTTTAGATAATGTGGCAATCATGTACTAATTTGGGATCAAAAAAAGGAAAAAAACCTTGCATATGTATTAGTTCAGATTTGTACTAGGAAATAGGCAACATCCTAGCTGATTTCTGGAAGCATGCTAAGTTTTCAAGATCTTGTACAGCACAAATGACAATGTCTGACATTTGATAAGCTGACAAATATCAAAAACTCTTAAGTCAAAGAGAGCTGCATACTCCATTTGTTCAAAGAATCCCAGTTCCCATTTTACAATGGGAATGGTTACAATCTAATAACGTGCACTTTGGTTAATAACAATCATTTTACTGATTGCTATGTAGTGATTTAACGCATTAGTTCTTACCTACTTCATACTGGGTTTAATGAGCCAAAGCACTATATGCTATGAAGGACAATTAGAAGTACTCATCTATACAGTTTGGTGCAGCCAGACCAACATCTGCTTCTGTCTATGGTCCAAACTTCATAGACATGAACAGGATCTAACTCAAAAGCCTTGCATAAGTAGGTAGCTCCATGTGCAAGAAATCTGTGCTCAAATATAATCAGTCTCTCAATAGAGCACAGTTCAGGCAAGCTGATTTCTGACTAAACCCCTTCTGCACCAACAATCTCACGGCCAGACAGCCAGAACAAAAACATTTAAACTCTACTCTGTTAGTAAAAGGTATGCTCTGAGCATTAATTTTAATTCATTTTGGACCTTCAACCGTTAGAAAAACTGAATCTGATAGATCAGAATTATTTAATATGTGAATCTTCGTAATAAAAACAATTACATATCAGTAACATATCCTCAACCCCCCTTAAAAAATCTACAGATTAAAGGAATATTAATATTCCAAAACATATATAATGGAAGATAAACTTACTGGTTCTGTAAGTGTGCTGTCCTTTTCTAAAAATTGAACTACACAGTATGCCAGCTACGGAAAGAGAGAGAGAGAAAGAGAGAGATACTTAACTAATGCTCTTGAAATCCACTTTGAAATCACTAGCGTAAGTGGAGAACACTACTAATTCAAATAAAAACACAACAGTTTTTCCATATTTTTTCAGAAATTATTTGGCAGACAATTTAAACAACAAAAGGGCAAATACATTTTACCAATTTTTCCCAGCCTTTCTAAGTATGACCTCACTTTTTTCTGGGCAAAAACATGATTTGATGTTTTCTGCTTAGATCTAGTACTTTGCATTTCAGTACACTTCATCTTTTCAAACACAGGATTTAAAAATCACTATCTTGTCCTTTGAAGTGCTCTCCACTTGCCAAGATTTTGGTGTCCCATACTGATTTAGTAAATATTTTCTATTTCATAACCTTAATTAAAAATGCATTGACCAGTCATAAATCTAATAATTCTCTAGACACGAGAACTAATGCTAACTGTGCATGTCAATATAAAGCTGATACAAGCTTAGACTGAATTTACCAACTTCAATTCTGAGAATCAGACTGTCTATCCGTGCCTGAACAGTGAACTATTACACACACCCGTTTCATTCAGTAGGCCAACGGTCCCAAAGTAAATGGGAGGCTCACTCCTTAACCATTTTTCTAACGTCTCCCAGCTTACGGAAGTTCAGCTGATGACTCAGTTCCTTTCTGATGACTGCTATCAAGAATGTCCCTTAAGTAATTTGAGGAATGTACAAAGGTTACACACAGTGCTCTCCATTAATTTACAGTAATTTTGAATTGGATGTAGAAATTACCTTCATGTATATCTGGATTTGGCAGCAAATCCTTTTGAATATCTGCCACTGTTTCAATGTGAATTTTTGTTGTTTTACTTTGGTGATTCACCCACTAAACTCTCTCAAGATGCTTTCCTATTTCATGGAATAGAACACGTAAAAGAGGCATTCCCTATGTCTTCTTTTTACTGATGGTAATGAGAAATGCAGATCACCTGAAGGCTTTGGAGAGTTAGTTTGTGAATTAAGGGGAAGATATAAAAACCAAGACACGTCAGTTAGGTAGAAGAAAAGGTGGCCATCACAGATGCCTGCACTAGTTGAAATTACAAGAAAGGTCTATCTCAGCACATCCCAACAGGTTGTGTTCATAGCATTAAAAAAAATGGGAAAAAATATTTTTAAATGGAAGCCACTCTAGCCTACTACTTCAACAGGAAGTGATTTGAGCCCCAGTAGGCAAGATCTAAAGTAAATGCTTATAAGCATCTCTAATTGCTAAAGAACTGTAATTACAGAAATGGTGTTCTTAAAAATAGAAGTTGTTAGTGGTTTTATTTGAAAAAATGGTACTTAAAATTTGGAGTACTTGAATCTACATAGATATATTCAACTTTCCAATTAAAAAAAATCCCAAACAAACAAAACCATAGCTGTGAAACAACCTCTGAGAAAATTTCAGTATGATACTGTATTTTCTCTAATACTGTACGATTTCCCCCTCCTCTAGAAATTCTGAATGGAACTAAACTCAGCACAGAAAATACACAAGCTGGTTTATAAGCATGCTACAACTCAGATGCACCCTTTTTTTCTTTTTTACTTCTAAAAAGATAGTATAAATAATGATGTCCCAGCAAATGCCCAATTCTTTAGCAGCTGTAAGAGATTGAATTCAGCTGAAATTCTCCATTGCAGTTTAGAAAAAAACTGTTTATAGATGACAATCATTAAAACCATACCTTTCTGCAATTTTTGTATGTCTAAACATTACAGACAAGAACAAAATAAACAAAAAATTTTGCGTGTGGATATATATCAAGAATTTTCACATTAAGAAACTACTTCATGCACTTCATCTATAAACATTACAGTGCTATTTTTAAAGAGGTATTTATACACAAAACATATTTTGAAGTATTTTCTCTTCCCTCCTCCCTCAACGAGTGAGGCATTATAGGTATATATATTACGTAATTTCCCTAAGGCCAGTTATCAGACAAGTGTTGGGAGCATTCAAACAGAATTCTTATCAGTATGACTAGAGTCCCCCTGTTCTCTCTAGGCAAACTTACTTTAACACTAGTATGGAAAGGGCTGAACAAAACTTACCTGGGGATGGTAGACACTGAGTGATTTCACTTTGTGCAATGGTAACAAAACCTTCAATAAGAATATTTTGTGCTCTTCTTTTAATGGTAAGGCAAATCCATTAATTATGCTGCCAGGGAAAGAAAAATTAAAAATAGAAGTCAGTAATTATACAAGATCTGCACTGCTGTACAGCATTAACATCAGTTAAAATATCAAGAATCCTATTGCCCATTTAGTATTTTAAATCCTAGTTTATTATTCTAAGGCTTTTCAATGGCAAGGACAGAAGGCAAGCAGGCAAAAGGAACCTACTATATTCCTCTTAAAAAAAGAAACAAAACCAAACAAGCCAAAACCAGAACCTCACAAAACCATTAAGAGGTACAAAGTCACATTTATTTCACATCTTGGAAATCAGATGATGTCCCAAAATTAAAGCTTAGTAAGCACTTGCTTACCCTTGTTGCACATGCTTAAAGTAGTTTTCATTAATAATGACTGCACACCTATTTTTGATGATATGAATTATTCCTCCTGAAGCCTCTCAAAGCATAATCTCAATCCCTCATTTCTACATTAACATTTCTGATTCCTTGCCACAACTTCCACATACTCAAAATATATACATTAACTTAATTAAAAACCAAAAATTGTGTCTCCAAGATGTTTTAAGGCTTGTTAAATAGAAAGGAGCAAAAATGTGAGGCAAGTTTGGCCCTGACTATGAAAGAATTCTGCAATCCTGTCAAAAGATGATTGTCAGAAAACCAATGACCATATTAGTAGTTCCTACAGGAACTGTTCATTTATCCAGTATTATATAGAACTTAGCAAAGGAAAAGACATGAAACGGAGTACTTCAGCATGAAACTCAATTCTTCTATTTCTTCCAAGTCAAACCTCAAGAACCCAACTGAAAACTTAGTTACTCCTTACTGGACCGGAAGAACAACCAATAGAGAACAGTTACAGCTCAGAAACTTCATCTAACTACGAAAAGTTTTGATTTGGAAGTCTGAAGAAGAAAAGAACAAACAAACAATATCCTCCTCCCTCCCCCCCCCCAAAAAAAAAAGCCCCAAACCAAACAGAATGAACCACCTTAACTTTTAAATTTGTAACACTTAAAGCTAACCTAACAAAACCAAGAATGAAAACACTGGTGACTTTAGTAACAATTCTGAAGATTTAGCTCCATATTCTAGTATTTATGTAGTCTTCAGTATATCTTGATGAGTATTACTCGATCATAGGATGCTAAGCATTTCAATGAAAATTAAAGAACTATTCTGGGGAGATATGTAGACTTACAAAATTTTAAAACATCTTCCCAATTTCAACAGCATTATGGGCTGCATTCGGAACAGCACTGCCAGGAAGTTTAAGGAGGTGATCTTTCACCTCTGCTCAGCCCTGTTGAGACACATCTAGAATGCTGGGCCCAGTTATGGGCTCCCTAGGATAGGAAGGATATAGACATACTGGAGAAAGCCCAGTAAAGTGCCACAAAGATAATGAAAGGGCAGGAGCATCTGACATACAAAGGAAGGCTGACAAATTGCTTTAGCCTGGAGAAGAGAAGGCTCAGGGGTATCTTACCTATGAGTACAAAGACCTGAAGGGATGGTGTGAGGAAGAGTCAGACTCTTCAGCGGTGCCCAGTGAAAGGGCAAGAGTTCAAATAGCACAGGAAATTTCATTCGAATGCAAGAAAAAAAAGCTTTTTATTGTGAGCATGGACAAACATGGGAACCTGGTGCCGAGAAGAGATGGGGGGGTAAGTCTCCATCTTTGGAGATATCCAAAGCCCCACCAGACACAATGCTGAGCAACCTGCTCTCCCTGTCATGTTACTGTCATGTGCAAAGATATGGAAACACCATAAAGTAAACTTAACCAAGCTTTTAAAGCCTATTCATGTACAGTAAAAAAACCCCATAGCAAACCAAACCAAAGCCCCCCACCCACAAACAACAATATAAAAAAGACCAAAGGAAAAAACCCACCCAAAACACTTGCGCATGGATTACATAAATCAGTTGATAAAAAACACTCTAGTTCTGATGAAGCTATCAGCTTTAAGTCATAAAATTTTCAAGGACTTTCAGATGCATCACTGAAATTTGCAAAATAATGGGATTAACAAAAGAAGGTTACTGAAGTTTCATAACCTGTGCTTCCTTGGTGAGGTTGGAAGAACTTTTTAATAAATTCCAACTCACTGCATTATTTGTATTTTTGTTACAACTAATATTACTGACAGGAATCCTAAGCTAGAAAAGACTTGAAAAATATGATTGAAAAAATTGTCACATTCCAAAAAGTTGCCACAAGGTTGAAGATTTTTGCTGTGTTTCTGCAATCCTACACAAACCTTATACTCTTCATTACAGCTCTGACAGGATGTGAAACTACTTTAATCTTGTCTCAAAGCAATCTGCAATTCCCAATTTGATTTTTGAAGTCTACCCTGAAGACAAAGCAAGTTTAATTAAATGAAACCTACAACTTACCTTCCCAGTATTTCCAGTAATTCTGCTATGCCATTGTGATGTTCTGTTTCATAAATAAACCTAAATAAAAAGCTTTATTCAGTTACTGCTGAAGAGAGATATAAATCTAACACCAAGATCACCATCTTACATTACAGGTAGCCTTGACCTCCCAGGTTTTAGTCACTCAGTAAAAACAGGAAAACATAGTGGAAAAGAAACTGTGGAAAGATAAATCAATAACACATCAAGCTGCTTTCCATCTTCCTACTTGCCTGCTCTTCCCCCCCCCCCCCATTTAACAAAGAAGCATGCACTTGATCTTTTTCCAATATTCATATTCTATGCCATTTTAATAATGCAAAACTCAACACAGCAAACAGTGCTTTAAATATTAAAATAACACAAGAGCATCTGGCATAATTAAGTGCCATAACTCAACCTTCTACATGCAAACGCAAGGTGTTCAAACAGTTGCTACTTATGGACCTAAAAAGCTGTTTGCCATTACAGACTTCTGTGCAGACAAAAGGCTCTGAAAAAATAGAGGAGGTCATTTTTTTCCACATTTTCCTAGGCAGTCACCCTGCCATCCTTATTCCAAATTGCCTGAGGGTAAATTTATTGAGAAAGTTCTATGCACAACCTTTTTCGCAAAAAGTCACAAAAATTTATGCTTGAGAAAATAATTCTACTACTCAGCATTTTTAATTTGAAAATATGTCACAGGCAGACATATTAACAGCTACATTTAAGCTTGAATATTTGCTACAACTACTTTTTCCTCCTTAAAGCACATTTCCATATAACCCAGTACAACTGCAAGCAAAATTAAAGACAATGATTCAAAAACCTTTGGACAGAATTAACAGGAGCATAAAGGTTTATTAATTAAAATATTTTGCAACAGTAAAACTAGAGTAATGCACTATCAGGACAGTATTGTGGCAATTCTGGTCTGTGACTAAAAAACAAAGAGCGCACATTTCTTAGGTAAGCACAAGAAACTGACAACTTGTAGGTAAAAGTAAAACAAAAGGAAATATTTTGAAAAATTCCACACATACATTAAGAGCTCCTGAAGAGCACAATCCACTAATTCAAGCAGTTAAAACAATTTCCCTCCCTCATGCTCATGTCCAGGAACATTAGTTTACATTTGGAGATGCAAAATTTTTTTAACTTTTAGCCTCTAAATATTATATGATTAAGAAAGGTTTTCCTTTTAATTTTTCCTCCATTACAACTCGGTAGAGAAAGGTAGTCTCTACAGTGCAGATCATATAATCTCCAATATACATTTCAGATTGAAAACATTTTTATACAAACTATTATAAAGTTGATCTAATGACCAGAAAGTTTCTAGTTCTTTCAAAAGCCCTGTGCCAGAATTATCTGTGTTTGAACACTTTGCTTCCATTGTCCATGAAAACAAAGTGCAAGAAGTGGCAAGTAAAAAAACAGTGAGATGCTGCTCTATTAGCTGGTTCAGATATTTTACAAAATTATGCATTTTGGAATTAATTCCATAAACTGTATCTGGGGGAATTTACATGTTTGTTTGAAAGATACACCTGTACTTTGTCCTTTGGACATACTTGCTCTTGACATGTCCAATCAAGAGCAGACGTCAGCAAGACAGTGCAGGCTTATTAATTAAGTTAGAAGTAGTCCCTCTGTATCTCTTCGAAAGGCTTACTTGTTACCATGGGCAGGGAAGACAAGCTCCCTCTACAGCTGGTACTGCTGGGTGCCATTCATGAGATGGCACTGAGTAAGTGGCAGCTTTTTGCTATTTTCTCAAAGGGATAGCATGAAACATTAATTTTGGGATGAAAACAGCAGTGGTAGAGAAAAAGGGAAACAAGACAAAAGGAGTGAAAAACTGATACATTATCAACTGATATCACTATTTGTTGACAAGTTTTTTATTCTTGTCCACTAAATTTAGTAAACCACTAAATTTAAGGCACCATAATTTTGCATTCACACTTGTCATAATGTCAGTAAACCACATACTTCTAAAGAGCTTTGGTAAAGCAGTGGATTAATTTTTCATTCCCCCCCCCCCCCCCCCCCCC
>JANRGW010009041.1:0-16858 GCA_024733675.1 Psilopsiagon aymara | reverse complement strand
GGGGGGAGGTGAATTATTGTGTTCTGCTACATTATTTCACCCTCAGAACTAGTTTGCCTACCTTATTCATCAGTCCCTATCCTTTGATTTTCCACAACATCTACAGACAGTTTGTGCAGAAGAATGCAAATTCAATGCCCTAAGAAAACAAAAGGACAAGGGAGAATCCAAAAAAAAAAAAAAAAGGCACAAAGTATTTTTTTTACACAATAAAACAATATTTTTCTTCAACAGCAACAGAAAAGTATCTTACAAAGGAACTTCCCTGTCATACCTCCAGATCAACATAAAGCACTGATGAACCACCTCAGTGAGTACTTGATCCCTGGAGCTACTCTGCTCTAGTACTGCAACTTCCTCAGAGGCATTTCTCCCCCAAATGTAGCGACCAACTTACATAGTAGTTGATTCAGCTGTCCAGATTTCCGAACTACATTGTGAATACCTTTCACAAGAGTTAGAAGTAACTTTTCTGTTTTATTTATAGCTAAAATAATCAGGACTAGGGACCATAGAACCATCAAACAGTTTGGGTTGGAAGGTACCTTAAGAGTTCATACACAGCAATCTCCCTGCCAGGGGCAGGGACATCTTTCACTCAGTCAGGTTGTTCAAACCCCCATTCAACCTAACCTTAACAGGTCCAGAAATAGAGTATCCACAACTTCTCTGGGCAACCTGTTCCAGTGTCTCACCATCCTCATTGTACAAAGTGCCCTACTTCTGTCCAATTCAAATCTAAACCCTTTCAGTTTAAAACCACTGCCCCTTGTCCTGTTGCTACAGGCCTTGACAAAAAGTCTCTCTCCATCTTGCTTATAAGCCTTCTTTATATATCAAAAGACTGCATAAAGTCTACCCTGGAACTTTCTCTTCCCCTTGCTGAACAACCCCAACTCTTTCAGCCTTTTTTCACAGGAGAAGGGTTTCATTCGTCTAATCATTCTTATGAACCTTCTCTTGACCTCCCCAGACAAGTCCATGTCTGTCTTGTACTGGGCATCCCAGAGCTGGATGCAGTGTTCCAGGTGGGGTCTCACTGGAGTGGAGTACATGGGCAGAATCACCACCCTTGACCTGACAGCCATGCTTCTTTTGATGCAGCTCGGCATACAATTGGCTTTCTGGGCTGCAAGCACAGATTTCCAGCTCATGTCCAAAGTAGTAGTAAGAATGCACAGAATTTGGAAAACTCTTGTGAAGCCTTAAAAACAGCAACAATAATTTCCATAAAAACTCTTCTATGAGACGTCTGTGTATTTCAAAATCCTATTTAGGTGCACAAGGAAGGGACTATAATGCCCAGCTGCTTATGAAAGAATTGCAACATGCTCAAAATTTAAGATTAGCCATAACTTTCTGTCCCAGCAGTGAAGTACATAGGTCAATGAACATCTATGGACATCTTGGTTAACCTAAGGTTTAAAATTGCAATTCCAGATACAGCAATGAAACAGTCAATATAAGAAATTTACCATAAAGTTTCATCTTTCAGAGATTTGCAGCTCATTGAAGTCACCTTTATTTGGACAGAACTTCATGCATAAGCTATAAGCTCAGAAGTTATAGTAGACAGAAAGCAGCCAGAAGTTCTGTTAGAGGGAAATAATCCTGGAAATTCTTATCAATACTACAAAGAAAACTACCTAATCCCATTAAAAAGATACCAACTAACCTATCAGTATATGCTTCTAAGAAGTATATACATACTCTGTGGTGAAAGCAACTTCTTACCAGTGACCTATACTAGAAGCAATGACCTGTTCTATTGAGTAGAATATATTTCATCTGACACAGCTGTGCTCAGAGACTGGAGTGTTTAATATCTGTAAATATTAAAGCCTATATATGACAACCTGAATCTCCTAGGAAAAGCTTTGCTCACATTCACTTAATTTGCATGGAAATAAAAAAATCCTGTATAATTTTTACTGGAGAGAGATTCAGCCAAGGAATTATGTAGAATATGGCAAGGTTTAAAATGCAACCTCATAGCGCTTTAAAAGCAAGAACTGAAGTCTGCTATAGGTAACGTTAATGGTAAAGCGAAAATGTAATCAGCATGTAATTAAAACAGTTGATAATCATAGAGGATTAGAGTCAAGACTCTTGATCTGGCAAAAGCATATCCTGCCATTTTTCTAATGTCAAATAATCCAGGTCATACCTGCTACACCTTCTACCAAAAAGCATACTCCCCTAATGCTCAGTACCGTGAAGAGTCAGGAACACTGAAAAAAAAACAGAACCAGGTCAAACACTGGCTTCTGACTTGGTGAAGCACTTTCTGTGGCCTTTCCACCTAGATCTTGGTGCACTCTTGGAAAAGATACTGCAACATCTATTTTCATTAGCAATGAAAGGAAATAGTGACTTTCTCACAGACAACCAGGCACAAGATGTTTAGATAGCAGAGGAAGACAGTTAAAACCTCAGCTTCACTGCTAACTACAGGCAGAGCAGAAGTGTAACAACATATCCCTAAAGGACACAATATTTGTTCAAGTGTTTTGGGGTTTTTTGAATCAAACTAACAATGAAGATGGAGACCAATTTATTTATCTTCTGCTTTTGTTTTACTGGAGTCCACCTTGTTTGTAGGGTAAACCTCTCCCGTGTTTGTAATATATAAAGTTCCTTACCACAGGAAAGGAAAAAGAAATAAAAAATAAAAATCTGGTGAATATAAAGTTAATTAGTAAATACCACAGGTACTGAAAGGTCAGCAAATCAGTGCCCCTGTGGAAACTTGTTCATTCAAGCCATTACTAATACAGCTCCATTCAGTAATTATCAGCAAATGACCTGACAGTCCTCAGGTTACTTGATTATGAAGAGACAAGGCAAGATAGTAGGAATAAAAAATCCTGTGGGATCTCTGGTAGATCTCTGGTTCAACAGGTAGGCAAAAAAGGACTGCAAAATGGACTCTGGAGTATCATGGACTGCAAGAAGAACAACTAAATAGTGTCACAACTGTGACACTTGTGACTTGATTCAGTCACAAGATCAGAAATTCTGTACTTTGATTCTCTTTAAACTGCCAGGGAGGACATAAACTAATTGCTACATCTCTGCTCTTGTTTCCACCACCTAACCTATCACACAAGCTACACTACTGCTTTATTTGGTTTACAGTAGCACAGTATAAAATGACAACAATTTAGAAGGAACAGCCAACAAATAGATATAAGTGGCACATAAAGGTACAAGAGCTTTGAGAATACAGTTATATCAATTAATTAAATAAACTATTAATATAATCCTTCAAAAAACAGACATTAACTGCAGGCAATGCAGACTGCCTGAAAAACTTATGAAAATACAGCTTTAACCAAACAGATGCACATAAGAAAGAGAGAGAAAACCAGCTGTCTCAATAAAGACAAGCCAGACCATAGAAACCACTGGCAATTGTGCAAGAAAGAGTGGTGGCTGGCACCTGCGACTGCAATAAATGATTTACCAAATGAATGGCTACATGTTCCTGAAACCTACAGAAAAGCTGCCAAGGCAACTTCTGCGCTCAAGGAGGAGCCATGCGTCCCAGAAGGGCCGGACAGAGACTGTCAACAACCCTAAAGAAAATACAAAGGGCTTTAGAGGCCAAATACTCTTGCGGAATTGCTCAGTTGATACCAGAAAACACATTCCCCAGGTAAAGCCAAAAAAGCTTCTCAAGCCTTCCCCAGACTCCTCAGTTTCTGTCCTGCGCCCTTGTCCATACCATCCAGATGTGACCAGATCACAAGTGACTATGGCTCCAAAAAAAAAATAATGGAGACAGGGGTGCCAGCCGGGTGTCCCATTCTGCAGTAAGGAGTAAACTGAAAATTGCATTTACCTGAGTATCTTCTTTAATCTCAAGAAAGCTACTCCTGAAACTTTAACACCAAACAAGTTAGTGAAGATAATTTATATTAAAATATCCCGAAAGAGTTGAATACAAATTTCTAAGGAAGGAAGAAGTGAAATCAAAGAACAAGGATAATTCACCTCAGAAACTTAAGAAGCAGCAAGGCAGTGTCTCAGTGAAAACTAATTCAAAGGATATTGGCACATACTGACAGTTATCATAGGAGATTACCCATCCAAACGCACAGAAGCAGTCTGCCACACTGGGGGAAAAAAAAAAAAAAAAAAAGACAACAAAACATACAAAAAGGGGAATGAAACAAAAGAAAAAATTAGGAGGAGACCACTGACACAAAACTGAAGAAGTAGTACGGAAGAAAAGTAAAAAAAAAAAATGAAGAAAGGCACATGGAGATTGAAGATCCCTTACTCTAAAGGGTAAAGTAACTAAAAAGCAACAGCACACTATTATAATTCTGATTTCAGCCTGCTGACTTATGCAGGCTGAGATAGTACCCTTTCTGTGGGGGAAAAAAGGGCAAAAAACAAACCAAAAAACAGCTCTCATGGTCAGACTTTATCTTTGCCTCCCTTCTCTGCACACCAAAAAGCAAAATCCAGTGAAAATACACAGACTGACGGTATAAGAGGCAATGACTTATACATAAGTAAGGACTTCTAGCAAACTTGATATTGCCTTATGACACAGAACAAAGCAGTTTTGTTATTGCACAAAGCTACCTATCAAGAGAGGTTACAGCCCTATGAAAATATTTTGGCATATATAACCATATTATTCAGAAGAATTAGTGCTTTACAACATTCTGCTTGCCCTGAGCATGCTCCCTCTTTTTATCCTCCCTGGGCTGAGGTAAGCCGGGTGTGCTGCACTATCCATGCTGTTCCCAGTGGCACCTTGCCAGCCCATGGGATTTTGTGAAAAAAGGTCAGACACAGTGAGTGGATAAGAAGAGACTAGGACAAGACTACATCAGTGTCAAGTTCTGTATAAAAGAAAGCAAACAGAAATTTACTGAAAATGACACTTCCATTCTGTGGAATCTTGTGAAGTGTACGGATCAGGATTTTCTGGACTGTGTATGTACTTAGCTACTGGGTTAAAGTCAGCACTTTTTCCCATTCTTTCATTATGCCCATACCTGGGAGTTTTACTGGAAGGACTAGCATGAAATTACACAGTGTAGGGTATCACACACCTGAAAGCAGTCCAGAGAGACGCAGATTTCCAATGCCATATGGTGTCTAGCCCCACTGCCTACCTAGAGTGGATGCCTGCTGCATTTCTCCTAACCTGCATCCTTTAATTTCTGTGCATGCTGTTACGCTACACCTCTGAGCACTGCACTGCAATAGTGAGAGCTGCCAGCAAGAGGACCCTAATGCTGTTGAGGAAACATATGGCACTTGTCGCTTTAGACAGCACTTAAGATGATACAAGACTGGATACACACTTCTGCCAAAATGAACTCCTGTCACCATCTGCTTCAGAGGGCAGAAAAAGGAGGCACCGCTGTTTGATACAGTTTTTTTCCACTAACAGATGGGGACAGAAAGCTACCTTGGCTAGCCCACTTAGGGCAGCCAACCTAAGTAACTTCATCTTACAGGAGATAAATGCTGAAACAAAAAGCTGAAAGGGAAACTATGTTTTGCTGAGAAAAGAAACCCACTTGATCTGGGGTGTATTTCTGGCCTACTTAAAGAGATACTTCTCCCTTCCCTGCCCCAAAGGCTTTTTTCTTAGCTACATCTGCCTCACTAAGAGCTTGGGTTTTGAAAACAGCTTCTAAGCATTTTGGAAATAAACCACTGCCTGCAGTGACACAGTGGTTATGCACACACTGGGCTACTTACCAAGATCTGCTAATAAGGAGGCTCACAGACAGGCCTCGGAATACACATTTCTTTGCTTTCAAACCAACAACAAAACTGCTGCACATTTGGCACCATAATGGCACTAAAAGTGAGGAAGTCAAAGCAGTAGTTGGAAATCAGGGCCTCTTTTGAAAGCACCTTCCCTCAAAGATAACATTTTCACTATGCCAGTTGCATGCCTGATCTCACCCAGACCAGCCTTGCAATCACAGAATCATAGAATAGTTAGGGTTGGAAAGGACCTTAAGATCATCCAGTTCCAACCCCCCTAACATGGCCAGGGACACCTCCCACTAAACCATGCCATCCAAGGCTCAGTCCGACCTGGCCTTGAACACTGCCAGAGATGGAGCATTCACAACTTCCCTGGGCAACCCATTCCAGGGCCTCACTACCCTTACAGTAAAGAACTTCTTCGTCATATCCAATCTGAACTTCCTTGTTTAAGTTTCAACCCATTACCCCCTGTTCTACCACTAGAGTCCCTAATGAAGAGTCCCTCCCCAATAGCATAGACAGAGGAGAGCTGGGCCACACAATTTGCAGGGCTTCAACCATGACAACTTTGCCTCTGCAAAGCCCATGCCGGGTATTGATGCATGGCCAGTCTCATACAGCTAGAACAGTAAGTGACAAATGAAGACACAGTTCATGCATATATGGTTTACAGCACAAAGTAGCTCCTGGCCCTCTTTTTTTTTTCTTTTTTCTTGCATGTTTAACCTTGCTCTATCCAGGTTTGCTTAATTTGAGGATTCTGTTCACATCTGAAAAGAATACAAATGAACAATCTCTTGAGATGCAGCTGCTCACCATCACATTAACTGAGTTTAGGAACATTCTTTAGTCAGAGCTTAACACTTGCAGGGAAATGCAGGAAAACATGTCACTTCTTTGAAATGAAAGACTTCAAGGTGTCATTGTGGCACAGAAAAGGTTTATTCCTATCTTTAAAACTCCAAATCACAAAAGCTTCCATTTTCACCCAACTCTCCCTGTGTTCGTCTTTGCCTTATCCTTCCAGCCCAATGTACAAAACATTGGTCAGCAACTTCTCTGCCAGTAATTTGGCTAATGCTGTTCTCTAAAATCTAAGACAAAAGGTTAACATGAACAAATATTGGTTTCTGCTCTGTAAATAAATTAAGATAATCAACTCTGCTTTGAACTAAAGAAACCAAAGCAGCGTCACAGTGGCTTTTATGTGACACGGTAGTACTACAGACAAACTACATTCTTAATTTTCTTGAATGTACTTGAGAAAACCATTCTGGCATCTTAAAAAATAAAATGAAATTTAACTTAATGCTGTTTAATTTAGCATGTGTACCATACATACCTTTCCTCATGAACAAATAAAAAGGGTTTGGACATGAAAGTACACTCACTGGGGGAGATGGAGATGGAACAAAAATGCTCATGCAAGGCATAAGGGTTTTTTTAAGCTATAACCAAACAGCAAGTTTAAATCAAATTAACAGCATATGAACTACAAGCCATGAACCTTACAGAAGTACTTACTCTTTCTGCCCAAAAGTAGCAGATGGCCTAAAAATAGTTCTAAAAATAGATTTATGTCTTACACAAACAAATATCAATGTGTGACATTTATAACTCACACAGAACAAAACGACCTCCTAATCCTCTGCAACAGGACCTCTCTCAGGACTAAAGCTTTATCATCATTTGATTGTCTGAGCTGAGATGAATTAGTAAAACAGAAATCCTAATTAAAAATGCCTGGTATGCATTTTATTTTCCCTAGGTAACACAAATATACTGCTGATGGCACATGTTGGTATAACTGTCCTTTCGCAGAATGTTTTAAAATAATTGGAAAAAAGAAATTATGCTCTTCCTAAAACATTCCAAATACTGGTCACATAAGTGATAAAATAGGCCAATGAAGCATGATCAATATTTGTGCAATGCATTGATAAGCACAGATATGTCTTTTGTTATATCTATGTCCTATTCAAAATGCATACTATTTCTAGAACATTTCTGTGGCTTTATCACTATATATTCTGTGGCTTTATCACTATATATTTATATTCATAGATAAAGAACAAGTTTAAGCCTGATGTATTTGAAAACATGCTTTCAAATACCTCTCCAGTATTAGATTCCAGCTGATTACAGAACTTACACTCAAGTTAATTAATCTTACCTAGAATTATGACTGCCAGGTATTTTTATTGTTTAAAAATATGCACTTTTTAATATTTAGCTACATTCATTAAGTATAGACACATTTCTTAAATGCTTTATATATGCTGAAACACACACATAGCATCACATGAAAAATACTTAAAGAGTTTATGGTGGAGAAAAATACTTATATTTCAGATTCATTATTTTTTTAAAGTCACTATAATAAAATATTGAAAGTGTGAGAAGAAATAGATTTTTCCTACCAGAAATTTTATCTTGACCAATTTGGCTCCCACATATTCCTGTGTTCCACGGAATCAATTTCACACTTACTCACCTCCCTGTCTCTGCGATGTGGTTTAGTCATTGGTTTGATATTGCCATAGCAACTCTGCAACATGGTAACATGTTAGCCAAGCAGTGCTGCTCACCTCCCAGCGTATGGTGAATAGCTCCCTGGTACATATAGAATAGTATTTCAATGTATATTGATCTCAGCCCCCTACTAGTAAGCCACTGGTTTAACATCACCATTTTTATCTCTGCATTTAACAATCTTTCATCATGACCCTTACAGTACATAATTTGTAGTGGTCTTAACTTAATTGTAAAAATTAGCTACGGCCACAAATTTAAAACCAGGGCATATTTTACTATAAATTCCAGCTAATGAGTCTGGATGGTTTTGAACAACCAGAAAAACAAACAGTACTACTCACACAGCAAAAATAAAAAATCACTAGCATTCTTGCTCATTGCAAGCAAACATATGAAAATCAAATATCAGACTGTGCTAACACAGGAGCGCACACACACTCAAGAAGCTTTCTCATTGGAACATGGGGCCTGGAGGGATTGGAGACCCTTTCTCCCCTCAGGAATGGCAACCCATGCCATCCCAGGAACCCACTAGCAAACTGGCTGGTGACTGGTAAGGGAGAAGGATGATGCTTTAAACCTGGAAGGGATGCAGTGATGACTGAGTCAGTCAGACAGCAGGGAGAGATGCTCCAGCAGCATCTGCCTCCACAACCTCCCTGCAAATAGTGGGGGCTCGCAGCTGCTGTGAGTTACTAACTGGAGGCAGTATGTCTCCTCCATTTGTATGAAACAAAACCCAAAACAAAAAAATGTGTCAGAACAAAAGCAGGATCTCTGTTACAGCAAGCAATAGAGACCTTAAAGCCTCTAAAGTCTATCACATCAATACTATGAAAATCAGGGCATCTCCAAACACAGATTTGCATCATAGCAAGGAGAGTAGGCAATCATCCAGGGCAAGAGTATGAGTGGGAGCTGAAACTCTCATTGACTGACTCTTTATCTTCACAAGTTGGTAACTGTTTCACAACTGCACTTACTCATGGTGGAAATATCCTTATGTTTGAACTCAGCTGCACCATGGCTTGACCAAAATGGGTTTTGAGAAAAGCAGTTTATTTGCCCTCAGATACTCCTTTACAATTCACACAGAACACAGAGGGTCTGACCACAGGTAATACAGGAAAGAAGAAAAGAGATCAGTGACACCTTAGGACTGAAATCTGAATGCAGTAACATCCCAGGACACTTGCTTCTACAACCTAATTACATCACCCCTGTTTCAAATCACACTGTGCACAAACTCAAAGGTTAAATGCTGTTCTTTGCCTTAGGCTAAGTGTAAAACACATTTGTGAGACAGTATGAGCCTCACAGTCAAAATTCAAGCTACTGCCATGTTGCTGTAAAACACTAAGGTTTGTGACCGGAGATATACCACAAAAATACTAAATGTATCACAAAAGCACCGCATGGACCAGCAACCAAGGGCTTTAATTTCCCTCTCCAGCAGAGCTGCAATCACCATTTTGGTCTGGGATTTCCTTAGGTTATATAAAGGAAAAGATGTAGATCAGAAGGGACATGGAGAAAAGTATTCTGAGTAAAAGTGTTTCCATTCCTGAATATGTGCTCCAACAAGCAAACACAAGTTATGAAACTGCTAGAAGGTGAATTCCGTTGTGCTCCAGCACAACAGCAGCAGTAATTGTGCAGAACAGACAAAAGGATTTTTGTTACCATTTCCTATAACTTGGCTTAGATTTGTTCTCAACCAAAACAAGTTATCCCAAATTCCAAGAGATGCAAGTACTCCACACTCAGTAATGATTCTACAATAATAGTTTCAAATGACAGCACTAAGAGTCCAGCTGTTATTTGGTGGATTTTTTTGGGAAGGAGGGGTTGCAGGAGAAACAGGGGAGATAGGGAGTAGGGAGAGGGACTGAAGAAGAAAACAATGAATTCATATCATCTGCCCATACCACTAGGAAATCATGCCTTTTTGCTTATGGACTATGCTTACAGTAGTGCAAATAACTAGGCAATGGTTGTCCTCTAGCAAAATTTGAGGTGGCTCCACACTTCTAGGTAATTTGCAGTATTAATTCTCTTATTTAGCTTACTCTTTGACAAATGTAAAAGCTGTAAAAAGGTGTTGAAAGAAAAATTACATTCTGCCCAATATGAGAGGTTATTTCATCTGGGTACACAATCAATGTATAAACCTTTGCTGGAACTCTTGGTTAGCTCACTGCAATGGCATCTACACAAAATGAAACATTAGCAACTGGTCTGCTGTGTGCCAGCCCCTTCATCATCTCAGTAAAGAATTTGAATCTTCAGATACCACCACAGTTATCTGCTTTCATTGAAGAACTTCAAGTAGGGGCCAGATGGGAACTATCTGTGCATACACAGACTACAAACTCACGGCCAAAAATGGGGCATGAATATGTGAAGATATTCAGCATCACTCCCACAGGCATGTGTCCCATGGACTCATTTTGGAAAACATGGAATAGTACAGTAGCAGTACAGTTTCTATGTAAATACTTAACCTTTAAATAATCCCAAAACTATAAATAAGCAAACAAAACAAAATTCAACAGTAACCAAATCTAAATGTCACTAACAGCCTAACCTAAAACTACATGAAGGTTTAGAAAGGACACTGAAATACCACCTTTGCTTCCCTTTTGCTCCCTAGGTCTCAGCAACTGCACTAAACTGAATTACTGAGCAAATCGAATATAAGAATTACTTTACTCCTAAGTATTATGAAAGTTAAACAAGGAAATTGCAACTGATCATGATACAATTTTGTTACTGGTCTGAAACAGTCCTCCATTTCAGCAATATGGATATCAGGGCAAAAATTCTTGGTAAACACCAAAGCTGCAGTCACATGAACAAAGTGCAATTTCAGTTTGCACAGAATCCCATTCTTCTCTCTCCACCTGCAGTTTTTTAACCCTCTAAACATGTTATCCCAAAGGCACTATCACTATCACTGATGGCCTTGGCCTTGGTTAGCAGTGGGTGCACCTTGGAGCCAGCTGGCATTGGCTCCATCAGACATGGGGAAAGCCACTCTTGTGGCCCTCACTGGTACCAAAACCTTGCCATGCAACATCTTAGTTGCTTATCAGACTGTAACAAGTCACACACAGCCAACACACAGAGCCACTAAATTGCAACAGCACAACTCTTTTTTTGCCAAGGGTCAGAAATCACCTTCTGGGAACTATCATGGTCTCCTCTCCAGACTGGGCATTTCCCAAGGCCAGGAATCCAAAGATAAAGCAAGGCACTTCACAGACCTTAGTGTCAACTGTTACACAGTCACACTAGGGTGGTTTCACGGCTCTGGACTTCATGCAGTTCCAGGAATCATTTCTCCTCCTCTGAGCAAGGCCACATCTCAAAAAGCATTTTATATCCAGTCATATTTGCCACATGAGCTGCCAATCAGATTGCTCGGAATTGAAACAAAAAGGTCATACAACATGGTTTTGGCTTCAATTTTAGTTATTTGTTAATTTAGTCCAAATGAGAGGAATGACAGCTCCAGTTTTACAAAAGATTCCAATTCTCACGTATAATTCCTTTAAAGTGCACCTTTATACTCTCCCAGCAGAGGCTCAGCTCTGTACAAATGGAACTTTGACTCGCTGAGACTTTGACTCGATGAAACTCAAGAGTTTAGTCTGTAAAACCCAGCAAATATCCCTTGAGACCTGTAAAACACCCTGGAATAAAAGCGTCCAAAACAGTCTTTAAAAATAAAATAAAATAAAATAAAATAAAATAAAATAAAATAAAATAAATCAGGAGGTAGCATTGCAACAACAGAAAATTAGCTTGATAAAATGAGTGATCCAGACAAATGGATTGTCAGCAAATAAAATGATGCCAACATAAGCAATCATCAGGTCTCATCAGGCAAGCTGTGCAAGCAGAAAATGGAGAGACTGCAAGTCAATAAGCCCAGTAAAACAATCGGCGATATCTTTATTTGTATTTAGAGATCTTTATTAGAGTTCCTTTAAGATCTTTATTAGGCTTGACATGTATCGCTATGACATTGTATTATTTTTGATTGATTGTACCCTTCTCTCTTCCTTAAGATGAACCAACACATATAGAATCATAGAATAGTTAGGGTTGGAAAGCACCTTAAGATCATCTAGTTCCAACCCCCCTGCCATGGGCAGGGGCACCTCCCACTAAACCATGCCACCCAAGGCTATGTCCAACTCAGCCTTGAACACCACCAGGGATGGAGCATTCACAACTTCCCTGGGCAACCCATTCCAGTGCCTCACCACCCACACAGTAAAGAATTTCTTCCTCATATAGATAATAGACTGCCTTTAATGGCAAACAGGTATTTATTATTTTATCAAAGATTACTATCACTGCATAATGAGGTCTATTTTAAGTATCCAATAACTTCATTTTTAATACAATCTGTTAGGGAACAGTTAAAACAGAGGGAAGAAAGACATCATTACAGAAGATGGATTCAGATTTCTGTTGCATGACAAGGACTAGGTAAAGCCTTACACAGACTTCTGAAGAGAATTTTTAAACCAGCTCAATTCAGCAAAACATGAACAACTTTCACAAGGGTTTCGGCACCTTTGGCTTCTTCAGATTAAGAAGATCCTGTACCCATCACCTTGTTAGTTTTAATGACTACATTTCATACATTGAGTCAGTTATATAATACTAAACATTAAAGAACAGCTTATCTGGGACATAGTCAAAACAGTTACTTATCTGTATAACTGCATTCATATGAATGGGTTAACAAATTTGAGTTCTAGTGCACAGTGCTTACTTTCATATTTCAAACTAAAATCATGTTGGCTTTAGAAACTACTATGTAAAGTCACGCTGATCCTTCCTTGATCAGGTCCTTCAAAACTTTACTTTCATGTCCTCACAAAACACCTGAAGAAACAGGAGCACTGTTCCACATTTACTTGGCAATTCACAATGTTCAACAGGCTTTTAAAATAAAAGAGTATTTTTTCCTATAACAAATACTGTAAAATTTGTTTATATGTCAAATTAATTTAAAATGAGTCTGAGAAAATATAGTTCCCCATATATTTAATATTGACAAGAATACACTTGCCATCTAGTGCTCACTAAACATGGAAGAGTCATCAGCTGCTGTTACAGTTATGAAAATATCTATGGAAACCACGAGCTGCCACAACCAAGCCTAGTTTTCTTCAGGAGTCTTAATACATGGCATTTAATCAGATAATGAAATAGATACTGTAATGGGCTCTCTGCTCTGTATTGTTACTGGTTTTCCTTACAGCTTTATTCCTTGCACTTCTGTCAAAGACTCTGTTTAGAATTTTATCAAATATATATTTTTATTTCTGCTTTGATGTAGCAAAGCTGTTACTTTGACTCCAATTCACTGATGCAAGCTCATCCAGCTTTGCTATAGCAAAGCTAATATGATTTGATTCACCATGCTAAAGCTGCAGGATTTTGATTGCACCTCATAATGTGCTTAGTATGCCTGGCATCTCTTTAATCCACCTTAATCAATATCCACAAATGAAATACAGTGAAAGTATTATTCAAATAATTTTGCAAAAATCACATCTCACACCCCCTCTGATTTTAAGTAACAAATCTGCTCTGAGCACAACTATATATAAAAAAATAAGGAGTTTAATTGTGAAGTATCTACCCAGTATGGGCCAACAGCTGAATTCAACTTCACTCCACAAACAAATTCAGTCCATAAAGATGATTCTACTAATACATACTAATTGCTTGGAAATAGCTATACCAACACTAAGCCCATATATTGTTAGCAGTTGCTCCGGGGAGATGAGCAAATTGTCATTCATATTACATAACAGACCCATTTAGCCCTTGTAGTGGCAGGCAGCTGAAAGCCAGGCAGCAAAGCCAGGAGGTGAATAATGGACAAGGCTAGGAAGCAATTGTTAAATATGCAGCAGCAGCTGAGCAATTGGAAAGACTGATAAAATACTGAGCTATCAAATTATATCAGATTAATTCCCAACTCAAAACTTACCCTCTCTGCAGAAGGGAACCTACAGATCTGTTAATAAAAAGTGAGGCATTGTAAAACATAAGCAGTTATAACAATTCTCTTTTTCGCTAGCTATTTCAGCAAGATGCCAATAAATCAAAGACCATAATAATTGTCTCCTACTAACTGTACAGTGTTAATTCTTTTCTAAGTGAAAGGAAAAAAACCAAAACAAAACCCAAAAGCAGTAGGATGCTTCTGCATATGCACTGTTTTCATTACAGTTTAATTTTGACAGTGGATTTTTTGACACTAGGGACTGCATTGCAACACACATGAGCAACTTAAATCCTATGTAGCTCTTTATATATCCAGCTGATTTGGGTTTTGTTTTCTACACAGCAGAAAATCTCCAAAACCAGAAACAGGAAGGCTCACCAAGCCCAATTCCTTGCACTTACAGACAGCTTTTAGCACCTTACTGATAACAGCCTTCCTTATCCGATACCTATAAATACCTAAAATTGATTAGATATATTGATTCAAGTCCTTCCTGAAGAGCAACAAAAGAACCAGTTTTCACTGAAATGTCAGCCACTGCATGGAAACATTAGACAGCATATCAAATTTACAACACAGTGAACTGGCTGTGACTTGTGTAGTGACCGAGATGCAGTTGTCAACTACTGCATTTTATTTCTATGGCGTTAAGCAAGACATGTTCCTCTGTGGTCTTATCTCTACTTTCCATTTAAGTGAAAAGTTCTATTTTTTCCATTGTTTCCTTATCTTCTGACCCTGACAACAGAAACAAAATTCACACTCACACAATTGCAAAACTGTAACTTAAAATGCAAACTTTGTTTTAATTCAATTTTCATTCTTGTGTATAGTTTCACATATTCAGAAACCCTATCCTGCTGTTAGCCACAACCAACTCTTTATATCCCAATCTCATGACAGGAATAAACCTTTCTAAAGCTTTTAAAGCTACACTCCACAACTTAACACAAAAGGAGATCCTTAACATACAATTATTTACACAACCAGGAGTGAAGAAATGATGGTTCTGAGTCAGTCTCCTAACTTTTTGAATTGCTAGGCTTCTCAAGAAGACAGTGAAAGCTCCACAAAAGCCTTGTGCTTTTATCTGTCTTCCTAACAGCTCACCACCAATGAACAGAAAAGTCTTTCGGGAATCCATGCACACAAGTTGTCCTTGGGAAAACATTCCTGAATTGCTGCTAAATCTGAACACACAGCTGGTCATCACAAACTAAGTCACTCAAGTTTCACAAAGCATAGCATTTTTTGCCACTGGTGAACCACTGATTTGTGTGCTTTAAAAACACAGGGCTCCTCATAAAAGAAATACAGTAGAGTTGGTGCTTCTCCTTCTGCACCTCATCTACAAAAAAAGAAATACCAGATCATGATTCTTGATCTGTCCTTTAAATGGCAACCAAAAGCAATCACATTTTTTATTGTATTTTTTTTTTTGTTCTAAGTAGGGACATATTTTGGTTCAGTCCAAAAGAAAACAAGCACCTCATTTCACAAGAGTCTGATCCAGCATCACCATAGTTTTTATTGTCCACTTTAGGCAGGGATGGGGAGATCTCCTAGAATTTAGAGAGACAAAAAGTTCTCTGCAAGTTCTGTCCCTTTGACAGACATGGACATTTCTCTGCATAATGATCATTTTTTGATTTCTTCCCCTCTCCCCTAAACATAGTCATAAGACTTTAGAGGCACTGTTACCAAGGCAACTCATACAGCTCATCATCATCTAGATCTCACTATTAAAAATTTTGTTCTGTATGAATAAACCACCTTTTTCCTTCAAGGAATCCTGTAACAGGGTATGCTGAAGAATCGCCTTGTTCTAGTTTGTTAAAGACTAGGACAGCCCAAGCATATTTTATAACAGGTGAAACGAATTGAAGGAACAGCTCCATAAACGTCTCCTGTGTTTCCCTTGCTAAGTGCCAATGCTGAAAGGTGCTGATCACCATTGTTTCACAAAAAGGTTGCCTAGCACTAAGGGTAGTTCATCACTCCTTAGGACTTTAAGCCCTATGAGACAAAGCTTCATAATAAAGATGTTACAGTTAGTGAAACAAGACTATATAGTACAAGTCTTTTAAGGGTTTGTCCTGCCTACTCTTGCCTCTATTTCTGACTTTGCACACCTTTGTTCACAAATGGAATGACCAAAAAAATATGAAAGACTTCACCTTCCTGCTTTTCAAAATTTCATTAAGGAAGACCTATTTGAAACTCATCTCCTCAATTTTCCTTCTCATCCAAAACCTTTAAGGTAAGAGCAGCACGTCAGGAGTCCAGGAAGCAAATTTCTGAGTATTAAAAACAAGCATCTTGGAATAGAAAACAAGACAACAAATGTAACTCTAAAATTAGTGGTGCCTGCTTCAGTACTAATATGTGCAAGTTCAGTTACATGAACATATACTGGAAACAACAGAAAGGATTACCATTGTAACAAGTCCAGAGGAGGGTTACGAGGATGATCATGGGACTGGAGCACCTCCCGTATGAAGATAGGATGAGAAAGTTGGGGCTGTTCAGCCTGGAGAA
>JANRGW010009040.1:0-12319 GCA_024733675.1 Psilopsiagon aymara | reverse complement strand
GAAGAAATTCTTTAGTGTAAGGGTGGTGAGACACTGGAATGGGTTGCCCAGGGAAGTTGTGAATGCTCCATCACTGGCAGTGTACAAGGCTGGTTTGGACATAGCCTTGGGTGGCATGGTTTAGTGTGAGGTGTCCCTGCACATGGCATGAGGGTTGGAACTATATGATCTATCTTGAGGTCCTTTCCAATCCTAACTATTCAGTTACTCTATGACTCTATATTCAATGAAAATAAAAGTTGAAAATACTATTTTCTTAAGGGGGTCACCAAGTAAATTAAGGAATGATGCTTTTTTCGCATGGTGTATCATACTTAAAGACCAGAAGTTATGTTAGAAGGCAGCCAAGTTTCAGTGCAATGCTGTTAGAGACCTCTGAGATCTGGTATCACAACTACTGTCTTGGGATTTCCGGGCTTCAAACTTTACCTCTTCTGGAGTCTCAACGACCAGGCAGCTGTGACTTCAGATGTTATTATCAAAGGTTCTCACAGACCAGATGCAGTGCAGAGAACATAACCCTAGTTACAAAACTGTGTCTCTGCATTTCAGGCCAGCTAACCTGAAGCCTCAGCATATACGACTGCTCTGTAACTGCAGAATCAGAAAACACTAGTTTTGTTGCAGAGATATATTTGACCGAGAAACCACCAAGGATTTCCAAGGATGCCTTTTCAAATATAGTTGAAAAAATAGGTGAAATTGGAACACTGAAATTAAATGTGCTATGATACCACAAAGATGACTTCTGACCTCAATCATTAGCCTTTTTCACTAGTTTAATTCTCAGTCTGCTCAGTATTTTTTCCTACCGTCTTGCTTTATCAAGCATTCTCGCTTATTCATTCTTCACAGGTCAGAAATTATCTCCTACTGTGGTGCTTTTTGAGTACAAAAATGGAATATTTTGCCTGGAGTAGTATTACAGCGTTCACTTAAAAGCAAAAAATTTTAAGCTTTCTCACAGAAAAGTAGAAACAGAGAATAGCTAGGATTAGAAAAGACTTTAAGATCATCTAGTTCCAACCCCCCTGCTGTGGGCAGGGACACCTCCCACTAAAGCAGGTCACCCAAGGCTTTGTCCAGTCCGGCCTTGAACACTGCCAGCAGTGGAGCATTCACAGCTTCCTAGCGCAACTCACTCCAGTGCCTCACCACCATCATAGTAAAGAACTTCTTCCTTACATCTAACCTAAACTTCCCCTGTTTAAGTTTTAACCCATTACCCGTTTTCTTATCACTAAAATCCCCAACGAAGAGACCATCCCCAGCATCCCTGTAAGCCCCCTTCAGATATTGGAAGGCTGCTATGAGGTCTCCATGCAGCCTTCTCTTCTCCAGGATGAACAGCCCCAACTTTCTTAGCCTGCCTTCATATAGGAGGTGCTCCAGTCCCCTGATCATCCCCATGGCCCTCCTCTGGACTTGTTCCATCAGTTCCATGTCCTTTTTATGTTGAGGCCTCCAGAACTGTACACAATACTCCAACTGTGGTCTCAGGAGAGCAGTGTAGAGGGGCAGGACCACTTCCTTTGACCTGCTGGTCATGCTCCTTTTGATGCAGCCCAGGATATGGCTGGCTTTCTGAGCTGTGAGTGCACACTGCTGGCTCACGTTAAGTTTTCCATCAACCAACACTCCAAGTCGCTCTCCACAGAGCTGCTCTGAATCTTATTAATAACTCAAAAAAATTGTTCTAAAGAAACATGCGAAATACATGATACCAATACTTACACATAACATATGCAAGCAGTAGTATTTGTTCCTGAAAGGTAATCACCCGTATTTGATTACATGACAAACAAAAACTTAGCGATTTCAACAACCAGAAGCTGTTTATTATAAACACACATTATGCTTCATTGTGTGATTATTATGCCTCTTATACGACAAAGAAACATTCACTTGCCGGGTAGAATAAAAATGTAACAGCTTCTAACAGACTGTTCTTCTGAGCTCCTTGCTATTTGCTCTGACTTTTCCAAGTGATACTCTCTGCCGCAGGATTTGAAGTGAGCAGTTGAAGGACTGACTCAAAAGGAAGAATAATGATTACTTTAGGAGAGGTTGTCTTCTGAGGAAATACTGAAGTTTCTGCAATGACTGAAATTGTTCTTTTGTGTCACATTCAAATTAGTTTTACAAGCCCAGTTTTGGAATAGCCAACTGCAACTAAATTTGTGTTGGAGCATATTTGTATCCTTAGGTTTGATTTTGTGCATCCTGTTTTTCTGAAGTTGTGTTCCTGTTGTGGTTTATATCGAGGTGAAGATGCAAGCATAGAATCCTATTCATGTACTATGGAAACTGAAGGGGGTGTTGTGTTCTGTAAAATCAAAGAAAGGTGTAAAGTTTAACTGAATTGTGAATATGCACTTTTGATATTCCCCCAGTTGCAGCTATAGCAGTGCTGCTAATTAAAACTGCAAGCGGCAGGTACTCAGTGCTGCAGCTAACAGATAAAAGTGTGATTAGTATCAAATGAAGGCAAATTCAATTAATTCCTCCCGGGGTAGTACAGTGCAAACACAGTCCCAAAGCTAAACACATTGCCTGTTGCACTGTATGAGACATCCCTGCGATGACAGAAGTTTTGGCGAAGGTCCAGAAAGCCACGTAAGAACTTCGAGATTTAACACTCAAAGGTGGCTTATATTGTATGACTTCTTAGCATGCTTACAAATTTTCTTGTGCCTAGGGCAAGAAGTGTGATGTTTTCCTCTGAAAGATCTGTTCAAGAAAAAAATGAGAAAAGGTGCACAAGGTACTGAACATTTGCAACAGCACTGCTTAACTCAGCACAGAGAAGAAACTTCAACAGGCTAGACATAGACAATAAGTCACTACTCACATCTACTGATCACAGTGGTTTGTATGATATTGGAATTGTAGGTCAAAAGTAACTACCGTAACATCACATGTTTGAGGGTGAAGTTACAGCAGCACAGAATTTGGTGGATAAATAGCCAGTGTCTTTGAAAAGATGTGGTAATAGGTTTAGTAAGTCATAACTTGGTGCCACACTGTGATGTGATTCTGTGCCCAGCTAAACATCTTCTCTCCAAGCTGTGCACTTTTACCTCTCTTCCTTAAAAGTTAAATCAGGCAGTAGTCAATCAACCTATAATGACTGTTCAGATCAGTGTTCACTAATTGTCCTGCTCTCTCTTTGTATAGAAAAAGGAAATGAAAAATGAAAATAGGTAATTTGAAAAGGAAAACGGAATAAAAAATGTTTTGTGTTACATTTATTTTGCATAAACATATATCGTGACATCTGAACATCTCCTTCAGATGTGTTTGTAGGAGGTGGACAAACCATATGTCACTTCTATTTAAGATCATTTGCTTTTTCAAGCCCATAAGATTTCTATACCAGTGGCTGATTTAATTGGATAATACCCAGGTGACTGAAGGAAAGTTAATTTTTAGTTTAATGCTTTTCTGCCTCTGGCAGTTTGTTCAGAAATTAGAAGGCAGCAAATGTCAAGTGTACCTGCTTTCCTGATTTGTTACCGTGAAAGAGAAGTGTGACTCGTATAGCTATCATTTTCCCATTGAGTGCTTCTAGGGCTCTTCTATGACAAATGTGAAAATTAATCTAATTCTAATATTTTTGATGGAATAGTCCTACGTAGCATTAATGTTCTGTTGCTATTCTAGCAGTTCTATCTGCTGCTGTCCAACTGCTGTTTTATGTCTAGTATATGCTCAGTTTCCACACGTCACTTATTTTGGGTAAAACTGCACACAAGGCTGCTGAGAAAATTAGCTAATGTACTAGCAAGGATGCTGTCTATAATCTTTGAGAGGTTGTGAAGATTGAGGGACTTCTTGATGTACAGAGGAAGTACAGAATGTACAGAAATTGCTCCCATGTTAAAGAAAAGGCCAGAAGGATGGGAATCTGTAGGCCAGTCGGCCTCACTGCGGTTCTTGGGAAAATCATGGAGCAACTCCTCTTGGATCTTGTTTCAGGGCACATGCAGAAGAATAAAGTGACAATCAGCATGGATTTGCTAAGGGTAAACTGTGTGTGACACAGTCCCTTCTGTGATTTACATTGTCTTTAGCAGAGCTGTTGCAGTCTAGATAACTAAACAACTAGAAGGGCTAAAAACTGGATGGATATTTGAACCCTGAGGGTAGTGGTTAATGGATAATACACGTCTTGTCTTTGATAAGTGGAGTACTACAAGGGATCTATGTTGAACCTCTCCTGTTCAGTATTTTCTTCAGTGGCCTAGACAAGTTTAGAGAAGGCATATTCTTCAACTTTGCAGATGACACCAAACCGGGGAAACAACTAATAGAGCTACAGGCAAGGCTGCCACCCACAGGAGCCTAGAAATACCAAAGGAACGGGCCAGGGAGAACCTAATGTAATTCATGAAGGCCAGATGCCAAATGCTGTCCCTGAGCTGGAAGCACTGGTGCAAGGACATACACTTGAGCCTGCCCACATATCTCTTAAAACTTGCCTTCCATACAGCCTAGAAACCTTGTATTATTTCCCCTCTTTATGATTGCTAGTTCATATGTGGAGTTCGTGTATGTCCTGGTAGAACTAGTATTCAGTGTGAATAATGAAAGCCACTTCATCTGAGGTGTTTGGTTGAGGCCATTAAAAAATCTCTAAAAATCGGTCAGATTAAGCAATTCATAGTTGCATAATTTTGGAAGTGAGGTCCTAAAGAATAAATTAAAAAGGAAATTTTGAAAGGCATAACTTTCACTAAATCATGACATTTTACAAACTCTTCAGTGAAAACAAGTAGATCTCTTGGAGAGTTTGAATGATCAGCAAAACAATAAGATTTTAAAATTACTGTCATAAAATTATGAATTAATTTTTGTGATATACTAATGCATAGGTAGCATTCTACATGTGAAATAAAAATAATACTGTATAACACATGTATATAACAGTTTTTACTGTTGAGATTTAAAATCTACCAACTCCTTCCACAGGAGACAGCTACAGGCAAGAACAAGGCAAATGTCTTTATGATCTAAATGCCGTGGTATTCCTTAGTTGCTGTAGACATCATGAGCATTAAAATTTCTTGGCTCCATCTTACTCCTAATGAAAGCCCATTTGATTTCTAACAGTATTAAATACTAAATCACATTACAAACAGGAACTATTTCTTAATTGGCCCATTTAATGTCTTGTGTTATTGTCGCTGAAGAGCACAGTTCAGTGAGATTAAGAAATAATGGTTGCTTTTAGTTTTCACTATGTTGTGCTGCTTTTTAGGAAATGCACTAAAAGCTGACGAACAATCATACAGTTTCTCAGCAGAATCTTGATGGACAACACAGCTATCCATATGGCAAATCCATTTTTATAAGTATCAAGTAAGATAATGAAACATCTCTCTCTGGTAATTCCTTTCATTTTGCATTATTTCTCCCTTCATTTGAATTTCAGCTATTTGCCAAATTTTGATACATAATTGAAGTCGTATGCCACAAAAGAACAAAGTTCATGCCTAGAAAATTTGCACTGACTTCCACAGCTTTCCAACAGTGACAGTCATGGTATTTATTGAATTTATGAGATTATTTATCTCCACTCTGTTTTGCACTTTTTTTTTTTTTTGTATAAGGGATATTCAAATTTGCTCAGAAAAAAGAAATAAATAATGATTTCTGGCAAATACTAGCATCAGTAAAAATGATTCAGCCTTTAAAGACAAAGTGTTTCCTTTAAAGCACCTACAAATATCTACCAAAAAATCCCAACTTTATAGGATAGTAATTTAATTTTCAGAATATCAAGTATAATTCAAATCAGCTACTATGTAAATATTATTAACATAGCAAAAACCTCTTCCTACTAAAATATTTTAACAATTCTGATTTTAAGAAGCTCTTCAGGTTTTTTCAAGTTGTCTTGGGGTGTGACCTACACCTCAAAATAGTGGGGAGATTCTGATAGTATGGAATATGATGGATTAAATCATGGTGCTTATGGCATGCCTTTATGTTGGATATCAAAACAGTAAAAATCAAAGCAACATTTACACCCGTCAAAAGAATATGAAAATATTAAATGCCTGAAATTAATATAAAGTTTATAATAAAACAATGAAAAGGACAAGAACATTTAAGGAACTGAAAAATTTTAAATTTTCTTTTTCAATAAAATTGTGGGTCAGGCTAAAATGGTACAAAAATTAAGAAGACAAAAGTTTTAAAAAATTACACTAAACACATTAAAAAGTGCTCAAAATAGTCTCATGATTATTATTATGTTTTTAGAAAATGTAAAGATTAGTTCTAATTAATCCCTTTGTTCAGTGCTTATCTTCCAGAAAACTAGCTCTACTGTCCTCACCTGATTTGATGCTGGTTTACGGTGGTATTCCATGCTGCCTTCAAAAAATATATTCTGTTTTGTTGTCATGGTGACTTAAATTGAAATTTCTCACTGTACTTCCTCATTGCAATTAAAGATACTATTAGATAACCAGTGTGCTTTTGCAAGTTAAGTGTTTAGCTAGCATTCATTATCCATATAAATAACTGGTTTACAATCTGAGTGTCAAATACAATGTTTGTCTGTAAAAATAAATTGTGTTGTGCATACTGTTTCCTTACACAATTATTGAACTTGTTATGTGAGATCAATATTGGCATCCATAATATATTGTAGTTTACATTTGATCCAAATATTTCTTCATTTTTTCCTAAAGGATCTTTGTATTAAGAAAAGAGATGGGTTTATTAAGCAGTTGTTTGCTAGACATAAAAAGGAAAAAAAAACCCAAACAAATGATTTATTGGAGAAAAGTCTCATTATTTACATATTTTCTTTTCTAATTATGTGCTATGCAATTGACATTTTCAAAATCAGATTCAATA
The DNA here is from genome assembly GCA_024733675.1 of Psilopsiagon aymara. Lineage (NCBI taxonomy): Eukaryota > Metazoa > Chordata > Aves > Psittaciformes > Psittacidae > Psilopsiagon > Psilopsiagon aymara. The sequence goes on along the minus strand of JANRGW010009040.1, from coordinate 5,449 downwards.
ATAATGATGAACTAAGTAAATATTTTCGCCTTCTAGTAGAAAACATAAATGCGTCAGTACTGTTTTACCAAGATCTCTTCACCATACAAATCACAAATAGATGACAAAAACAGAGCAGGTTTTGTTTGTTTGTTTGTTTTGCACTGGAGGATTTATTTTGTTTAAAATTATGGCAAAGCTAAAATATATGAGAAATCCAGTCAGATGTGCACAGAATGATTCCTCAAGGGAGGCTGAGCAAATAATATGTTTCATAAAACAAGTTACATTTATTAGAATAGAGTGTATGGGATAAATTGAAGTGCCATGTATGTATGTGCATACTGCATATTTCTGTGTACTGTTCACTTTAAGCATATCAATTTGATGCTGCTAACTGAAACATTTCAAGATGTATTCAGTCTTCAAGTAGTACAACTGACAATGTTCTTCACTGGTGTGAATGTGTTACAGCATTCCTTTTATTCAATCCAAAGAAATCTTCAGGGTTTGGACACTAAAAGTAAGAGCTTTTTGCACTTCTCATAAATGCAGTGAATCCTTCCATGAAATCATAGCAACTGCAAGCAGCATTTTTGCATTTTCCACCACAGGAGTTTGCACTGAGTCTGACCATTGACAGCTGTTGTCATGGAATATGCTCACTGCAAGCAAGACTTTAGATTGTGCTGGCAGTGCATTTGTCCATATATTGCATAGATGAGAGGTGACAAGGGGCATGTTGCAATACAAGGCAAAAGGCTTACAAATGTCTGTCTTTCAGTCCAAAAGATTGTGTAAGAATCCAATATTGCGGTAATCTACATACTTTTTCTTGCAGACTGAACATGATTTACCAAATCATTTGAGATTGGTTTAGAGTTTGACAGTTAATAAACAGAAAGAAATTACTGTCTTCTTTAAGAGCCCTAAAATGGGTTGTGCCCTTTTGATTCTTTTATTTTAAATTAATCTTATATTAATGGTGAAATAAAGCCCACAATATTAATGATAGGACCTGTGTAACTATTTCAGTTTTAGCTAGTCTTTTCACTGTCTTTTTTGCTTGCTTCTTGATTGGTTAGCTTTTTACTGGATTTAAACAAATCAGCTTTGGGATTTTTTCTCTTTCTCTGTATGGTCTTTGCAACATGACCCTCTGAACCAGAGAATGCAGTGTATGGTTGCAAATGCATTTCATACGTAAGCCTCTTGGAAAGAGTGCTACAATCATAATGGCCTGAATTAATAAGAAAATAGTCCTTAGTGAACTAGAAAGAAATCACATGAGTCCCTCAGTTAAAATTATATGAAAAATAAGGGCTTATCAAGATTTCCAGTGGTGTTTTCCAGGTTATTTTTGTGTCATGTTAAATTTCTAATTTTTTTTTTTTTTTTTTTTTCCATTCCAACAAAATTTTGGACTTTGAGGTCCAAAATATATTGTCCACAAATAAGTGCTATTTTTTCCATTGTGCACAGATGACTAGGTAGGTTTTAGTTCCCTCCAGCAAAAAAAAATGAGGCTTCTATCCCTTTCTGGTTTTGTGGGTTTGTTTGGTTTTATTTGGAAGTACTCGTTTTGGGGCACTACATAGCTCTGGTTCTTGCTTTTGCCTTCTGAGCCTGCAATGGCTCAGCTGGACTTCATGCTTTTCAGTCTGAGCAGGAGTCTAAGCTGAGCAATCCACTTGGAATTAATTCTAGTATTTGAGGATTTGGTTAGACATACTGTACATGGAGTAATCAGTATTTATGAATAGTAAATTTATATGAAAAGTATATCTGTGTTTAACAGTCATTTGTAGAGAGAATAATGGGACAGCAGCAATATAGTCCTTGCAGAAGAAACATTAGTCTGGAATTTTTTGTTTAACCTTACAAAGTCAGAAGGTTTTGACCTCCCTATAACATAAAATAAAGAAGACATAATACCTACATTCTTTCATTCTTGTTTGTTGTATGTATGAAGTTATATATCTTTTATTTAAGAAAAAAAGTTGAAAAATGGAGCAAAACTATTCAGCAAAAATTTTTTACTTTAAATTTTCTCCCATTCATCTTAATAGGTGATGTGTTAAAAACTTTGGTTTTTTCATCTCAAACCTGAATACTAATCAGCAAAATGATTACCGCTTTTTTGACGTTTTTATACTAATATAATTTTAGCTATATTAAAAATGATGAGAAAAAGCTAGAATTATTCAAAAACACTGAACTATAGAAAAAAGATGTGCATTTTCTGATATGTTTGATTATGTTGAAGCAAAGGAATGGGAACATATGCAGGAGCTATTGTAAAGTTGTTGTAATAGATGCCACTTTTGAATCTACAGGAAAAGGGAGTATGTCTGCTTTCAATAAGTGATTATGTTGCTTGAATCATAAAACCTACAGGAAACAACATTCATCAGAACATTACAAAATAACTTCGGAAAAATATTTATGAGCTACAAAGTAACACATCTGTTTAAGTTGCAAAAGGCCCCTGCATAGCAGAGAAAGAGGATCAATTTAATAATGTAGACATAAGATGAACACTGTACATCGAAGCAAATTATGTACTGAGAAATTTACGGCTTCATTTTAATAGTTGCGCACAGCTTTATGCTCCCTGTGAAAAGAGCACCACTGAGAGGGGATTTCCATACTGTACCAACAGTTAGATTTGTAAAGGTTCTTTGATTGTTTTTCTTAGCACATAAACAAAGCTTTTATTTCATGAGATATTGCTGGAACATCATTCTATTTAAAGAAGTATGATAAGCAGGTGGTCTTGCATTCTGCATATTCTGTCTAGGTTATTAAGAAAGGTGATTCAGCAAATCATAAAGGTCAAAATGTTTTGATGCCTTGAAGCATATTCAGTCCATTTATTTTAATGCTTGTCCACGCTATAAACATTACATACCCTGAGTAAATTCTTGAAGCAACAATCACTCCCCAGAGAACTGTAAGGGTAAAAGTGAGAAAACTTACTGCTTGATAGGGAAATCTAATAGGGAAATCTAAAGTTGCACACACAAGCAAATCAAAACAAAGAATATACTAAGTCCCATCAGCAAGCAGGTGTTCAGCCGTCCCTAGAAAAGCAGGGATCCATCGCACAAAATAGTTACGTGGGAATAGAAATGCCCTAACACTAAATGTTCTCCCTTCTTCCCCAGCTTTATATGCTGACCATGATGTCATACGCGGGATCTCCCTCTGGCTAATTGGGGTCAGCTGTTCCAGCTGTGTCACACTCCAGTTCCTTGTGCAGCCCCAGCCTGCTCACTGGTTGGGTGGTGTGAGAAGCAGGAAAGGCCTTGATTCTGTGTAAGCGCTGCTTAGCAGCATTTAAAACATCCCTGGGTTCTCAATAGTTTCCAGCACAAATATCAAACATGTGTGTTACAGACTCATAATGTGTGTACCCATATAGCTACTCTGAAGAAAATTAGCCTATCCCAGACAAAACCAACACATTCTCCACACCCGATTCCATACCATTTACATCATGCTCAGGTCCCATATTATCTAATGTAACCTCATTAACCATCACTCCCCTTCCCATCCTTTGATGTAATACACAGATATTTTTACCTTAGTCTTTGGATCTCCCCTGTAAAAGGTCTATAAAATGCCCATGAAATGTCCACAAAATGTCCATTTAATAGTTTAGTCCATGACTTTGGGCTCCATCTGTTATGGTAGTCACTCAGGACAGGAGGGGTGCTATGTTGTGGATAGTTCTTGGGTAAAAAAGCCGATTGAGGTTGGGTTACTAAATGAATTTTTCCAGGATTTTATGTGTCAGCTATGTTTAACTTTTACTTCCTTCAGATGCTGTTTAGCATAAACTAGGAAATTTGATTATACATATTGTATGCCAAACAAACATGTAGCTACTTTCTGATTTAATATTTATTCAACAAATACAATGTATAAAAATATTTTAGATAATTGCTTACACTATTTGCAGATTAATTGGGAGTAAGTATACTTACAACTTTGCAGCATGCATTAAACTTAATTAAAATTTATTAAAATCACTTTGGAACAGACCAGAACTAATTCTGCTTAGCGACGCATCACAAACTTATTGTGATGTTGAATGCTTGCTATTGAAAGAATAACAGGGAGAAAATCTCTGGATACTGAAATTTGGGTTCCCAAACAGGGATTTTAAGTCCTGTAATTACAACTTTACACGATGCTGGCAAAGAACTGAAAACTTGTTAGGTGCCTGAGAACGAAGGTACTATTTTGACAAGTACTTTCAAAAAGTCACTTTAAGTCCTAAGTAAGTAGCAGAATTTTAAATCCATCAATCTGCATTTGCTATATGCCAATATTTATTTATTTTTCTTATTAAAATAAAGGTAAAATTAATACTGGGGTGGTCTTCCAAAGATATTAAATATATCAGCACATATTCAAGCCAAAGAATCTAAAGAATTATTGTATGGAAACATGTACTCCACCAATTTTAGAATATTTTCTATTACCAGCACTAAATACCAAGTCTCTTATGCTTGTGGAAATGCTTTCTTAACTGCCTTCATAACTGCTGGCTTTGTTAAGGTCATGTCCCTCCATCTCCCCTCTTACACTATTTTCTTCATCTTCATCTATATGAAATACACAATCATATTTTCCTTGCCTTTGAGTCCTTCATGTTTTGGCCCATGCCCTGAACCTTCACCATCCTCACTCTAACATATTTTTCCTGAAAACATTCTTGTTTTCATATGCAGGAAAAGCCTACTGTCTTAACATCTGCAAACCTGTACCCTCCTCTATATTGTCACACTTTTGTTCTTGCTGTGCTAATAACAATTTGCTTTATTTTTTTATTGCCCTTTATTGACTCTACTGTTTTTTCCTTCAAGTTATCAAAGTGATTTTTTTTGTGTGTCATTTGTTCTCTGTCTTCTTATTTTTCTTCCTATGTGATCTATATTAAAGGATAAAATGTTTTATGCTACTCTATCCACAGTTTGTAATTGAGATCCAGCTATGCTTATTCAATTCATCACTGACCTGTAGCAAGTTGTTTGATTTCCTGTTTACTTCATTTCTCATTCTGCTTCATTTTTATTTTTGTAGAAATAAAAGAGAAGCAATTGTCTTTCTCAGATCTTTTTCTGTCTTTTGCCTTTAAGCCTGCAAGCCAAAGCCAAAGAAACAGCCTTTCTCCAGCTGCTCTTGTATGCATTTGGCAAAATGGATCTTAAGTCTTAATTAGTTCTTCTTATTTTAGCATACACTCAACTCTTAGGTTATGTTATTGTCGTGGTTTAAGCCTCTCAGCCACACAGTTTGCTCACTCACTCCCCCCTTTTTCTTCCCCCCAGCTCCCGGAGGGATGGGAAGGAGAATCAAAAGAATTCAACTCCCATAGACTGAGATAAGAACAGTTTAGTAACTAAGGTATAGCACAAACCACTACTGCTACCACCAATAATAATAATGACAAGAGAAATAC
>JANRGW010009039.1:0-11109 GCA_024733675.1 Psilopsiagon aymara | reverse complement strand
TCACCTGACTGCCATGATTTTTCAAATATGATGGACAGTGGCTTAGCAACTTCATTTGCAGCACCTTCAGGACCCGCGGATGGATTTCATCAGGTCCCATGGACTTGTGTACATTCAGGTTCTTAGGATTGTTTCATAACAGATCTTCTCCTACAGTGGGCCTAAGGTTTTCCTTCTCACAGTCCCTGCATCTGCCTTCTAAGACTTGGGTGCTGTGGTCAGAGCATTGCTGGTGAAGTCTGAGGCAAAGAAGTCATTAAGAACCTCAGCCTCCTCCAAATCCAGTGTAACCAGTTCTCCTGATAGTTTCCAGAGAGGGCCCACATTGTCCCTAGCCTCTCTTTTATTCGCAATGTACCTATAGGATCCCTTTCTTTTATCTTTCACATCCCCAGCCAAGTTTAATTTTAACTGGGCCTGAGCATAATCTACTTATATATTGCAGCCCTGACACTAGAAATCTAGAAGCTATAGGTTTATCCACAAATGCTCTTTTATGTGCTTCTCAAGCTACTTAATCAAGCAAAACCCAGTTTTCCTCTTTTTAAAGCAGATAAATGGACATACTAGTCATACTTTAAACGTAATTGAAGTTGATTGAATCTGAAAATCAGGTTTTCATCAAAACTGATTTGTTTGCCTAAGAATACAACTCTGGCCAGATAGAGGCATAACATGACTGAGCTTTTCTGTAGAGATCACAATCCCTTTAAAATTCCTACTCTGTAAAATTTACTAACATTTAGAAAGATGGAATGCAAACTGATTCATCACTGAGTTCTAGCCTAAGCAATCTGGACTGAATACTTGAATAAATAAAGTCTTTTAAAAATAATTCCTTAATTCCAATGAGTTGTGGATCAACTCCATTATAACAGAAGGTAAAAACCCACCTATATTAATCGCACACAAATTTCAAGCCAGAAGTAGTGTGACCTGATACTGAAATCCACACTTCAGGATAAGGTTATTACAAAAAATTCCACACCTATATTATACTTATTAACAAGTAGCAGAGAGATGAATTTACAGTGTCCATCCACATAAAGAGCTGTTAAATAGAAGTAAAAGCTTAAGAGCCCATTGTCTGTGAAGGTTTCACAAATTTCTTAGGAAAGGTTATGAATAGTAACATGATAGGCTCTTAAAAAATACATCCATAACTACAGGTAATCGAAGATGACTGTTTAAAAAAACAAGTTAGAGTACATCTGGGTATACTTTAAATGACCATGCTAGAGAAATCAAATGCTGCTCTTTTCTCCTAATAGGAGCTGGCTGCCAGTTTTCTTAACAGCACTGATGACAGATCTTGGTTCATGACTAAGATGCAAATACAACACTGCCCATATGCTTCAAAACCAAAAGTGGTGGAAGGATACAATTCCCCTTGTCTTCAGGTCTGTGACCACATATAATCCTGGGAAACAGTCTGATACAGAAAAAAACAGGGACTGGAAATATGGTAACCGGCACAATACTAGCTAGAACCTTAACTACATACTAATTCTGAAAACAAATAGGAAAGAGCTTTCCTTTTCTAATTAAACCATAAATCTAGATTTAAACCCAGAGAAACATTAAAAGCTACTGGAGACATTCAATTGCTCAAGCATTTAATCGATGAAGATGATCAGAAATTACAAAAAAATAATCACTAAGTACTAGTGGGCTTTTGCATTCATTCCTCATCTTCCGCTCAGTACAGGACTATGAACAGTCTGTGCTCACTATGCCCATAAGCACAAGAAAAAACAGACAGCTCAAGATGACAAAAAACTCGAAGCTGAATTTTTTTCTGTTCCTCCTTCTATTGCTGTTAAACGGAGCAAGAAGCCAAAGGTGGAAGAAGGAAGACAATCAAGTTGGTCAACAATTCTTGCTGGATCAGAATTCCTGGAATAAATTTCTTGAAAGAACTGCTTGGAAGTTACCTAGAAAAACAAATTTTCACCAGCAATGGCAAAAGGCTGTGGCCTGTGATGCCTTCTAAAAGGATGCTTGGAAGTTACCTAGAAAAAAAATTTTTCATCAGAAATTGCAAAAGGATATGGCCTATAGTGCCTTCTAAGAGGATGCAGGCAGAGTGCCATCAACTTGAACTTCTTCACTACCTTACACAGGTGCTCCTGCAGAGCTCAGATTGCAGAGCCCACACCTACTGTGGACTACCCAAAAGGGGAATGCCAAAGTTGTTGTGACTGCTTTCCCACATTCAAAAAGTCCTAGAGCTCTCTCAAAATAAGTAACTGGCCACAGACTTAGTTAACTGGCAGTCTTGAGCTCTTACAACTCCAAATACAGTGGCTACACCAACCCCAGGGACAAGTACAGCAGCTACTCAAAACCCAACAGCAACAGACAATGCAGCCTCTGGTGCTACTCATCCCACAAGCTCAGCAGCTGCACCAACCCTGCAAACAGATACTGCAGCCACTCCAATCCTTGTGGCAGACACTGCAGCCACTCCAACCACAGTGATAGTCACTGCAGCCAAACCAAGAGACCAATTTGTGCCAATATTGGTTGCACCTGTAAGCAAGGAGAAAAGCAAACAAGAGACACAAAGAGCAAGGTTGAAGATGAAAGATGAAGAACTAATGCACTTACTACCTGGGACACCATCTGAACAAGAATTATTATTACGTGAACCAGAGGAAGAAGAAGAGGGGACTTCTCGACCCTGGACGCCAACCGAGCTACGGAACATGTGAACAGATTTCACCTGTCATCCAGGGGAGGACATCATCACCTGGTTGCCCTGATGCTGGGACAATGTGGCTGACGGTCACGAACTAGAATGTAGGGAAGCCAAGCAGCTGGGAACACTTGCTAGGGAAGGGGAATTGACAAAAGGAATTGCAAAAGAGAAACAATCCCTCAGCCTTTGGAGGCAGCTCTTGGCAGCTGTGAAAGAAAGTTTTCCCAACAAAGATGAAGTTACGAGTTCTTCAGCCAACTAGACCACACTAGGCCAACTAGAAAGGCATCCAGTCTCTGAGGAAACCAGCCATTGTAGAGATGATCCATTGCAGGCTGGATGCTGGGAATGCATCCATGGATCCAAATAAAGTCAAATGTACACAATCCGTGTGGTGGAAACTTACACAGAATACACCAGCATCATATGCCCACTCACTGGCAGCAATAACCTGACATGATGTAGCACCACCAACAGTGGATGAAATGATTCACAAACTCTGAGAGTTTGAAGACAGTCTCACCCCTTCCACCATTTCAGCTGTGGAAAAACTGTCCCAGGAGCTCAAAGAAATGAGAGATGATCTATATGATCTATCCAGCTCCCCACATGTATCAACCCAGATCTCAACTAGTAACAAAAGGCGTCCTACTGCTTGAGAGAGAGAAGATATAGGAGGTATATGCCATGGGCTACCCTATGGTTTTAACTGAGGGATCATGGAAAATACAAGAGAAAGTGGGATGGAAAACCTACCTCAGCTCTGGAGGAACAAGTGTGTGAATTGAAGAGGAGAACAAAGGTCAAGGATGATCATCCCATGAAAGCTGTGGCTTCAGACTCTGGTGAGCAAGTTCCCAGATGGAATGGAAGAGCTGATTTTATTCCAGCTCCTGTGATAAAGAGGACTAATCCCTTTCTACAAGATGTAAGTGACCAATATTGTGATGACTATTAGAGGGGCCCTGCCTCCAGCCAGGTGAAGGTAGGGGACAATCAGATTTACTGGACTGTGTGGATCAGATGGCCTGGCACATCAGTCCCACAGAAGTGTAAGGCTCTAGTAGATACCCGTGCACATCAAGCTGTCAAGGTTTGGAACCTATTTATATTTCTGGAACAACAGGAGGATCCCAAGAGTTGACTGTACTGGAGGCTCAAATCAGCCTGACTGGAAGTGACAAAAGCACCCCATTGTGGGAGTCCAGGGGCTCCATGCATCCTTGGCATAGACTACCTGAGGGGAGGGTACTTCAAAGACCCAAAAGGGTACTGATGGGCTTTTTGTATTGCTGCTTTGGAGACAGAGGAAATTGAGCAGCTGTCCACCTTGCCTGGTCTGTCAGAGGATCATTCTGTTGTGGAGTTGCTGAAGGTCAAAGAATAAGTGCCAACCACAACCACAGTCCTGCACCAGCAGCAATATCACGCCAACCGAGACTCCCTGATTCCCATCCGTATGCTGATTCATAGACTGGAGAGCCAAGGAGTGATCAGTAGGATCCGCTCACCCTTTAATGCTCCCATAAGACTAGTTTAAAACTCTAACAGAGAGTATAAACAGCAGACTATCATGGCCTGAATGAAGTCACACCACCACTGAGACATTCTAGAACTTCAGTATGAACTGGAGTCAAAAGCAGCCAAGCAGTATGCCACAGTTGATATTGCCAATGCATTTTTTTCAGTTCCTTTGGCAGCAGAATGCAGGCCACAGTTCACTTTTACTTGGAGGGGCATCCAGTACACTTGGCACCAACTGCCCCAGGGGTGGAAACACAGCCCTAGCATCTGCCATGGACTGATCCAGACTGCATTGGAACAGGGGCAAGCTCCAGAATACCTGCAATACATTGATGACATCATTGTGTGGGGTGATACAGCAGAAGAAGTCTTTGAGAAAGGGAGGAAAAAAATCCAAATCCTGCTAAAAGCCAATTTTGCCATAAAATGGAGTAAGGTCAAGGCTCTTGCACGGGAGATTCAATTTTGGGGAATAAAGGATAGACGTCGCAAGATCCCCACAGATGTGATCAACAAAATAACAGCAATGTCTCCACCAACTAATAGGAAAGAAACACAAGATTTCTTGGGTGTTGTGGGGTTCTGGAGAATGCACATTGGAAATTACAGTTTGATTGTAAGCCATCTCTATCATGTGACTGGGAAGAAAAAATTATTTAAAATGGGGCCCTGAGCAACAACAAGCCTTTGAGCAGATCAAAAGAGAGACAGTTCATGCAGTAACCCTTGGACCAGTTCGGACCGAGCCAGATGTAAAAAATGCCTTCTGCACCACAGCTGGGGAGCCTATGTCAGAAAGCTCCAGGGGAGACTCCAGGTCGACCCCTCAGCTTTTGGAGTCAGGGATACAGAGGATCTAAGGCCAGCTATGCTCCAACAGAGATAGAGATACTGGCAGCCTATGAAGCGGTTCGAACTGCTTTGGAAGTGATTTACACAGAAGCAGAGCTCCGCCTGGCACCACGGCTGCCTGTTCCAGCCAGGATGTTATAAGGCAGGGTCTCTACACATCATGCAACCAATGCTATATGGAGTATGTGGGCTGCACTAATTACACAACGAGCTCTAATAGGAAATCCCAGTCATTCAGGAATACTTGAAGTCATCATGGACTGGCCAGAAGGCAAAGATTTTGGATTGTCACCAGAGAAGGAGGTGATACGTCCTGAAGAGACCCCACAATATGATGAACTGTCAGAAAGTGAAAAGCAATATGCCATGTTTACTGATGGCTCCTGCTGTATTGTGGGGAAGCATGAGAGATGGAAGGAAGCTGTATGGAATCCTTGATGACAAGTTGCAGAAACTGCTGAAGGAGAGGGCGAATTGAGTCAGTTTGCAGAGCTGAAAGCCATCCAGCTGGCCTTGGACATTGCTGAACAAGAAAAGTGGACAGTACTTTCTCTCTACACTGGCTCATGGATGGTGACAAATGCCTTGTGGGGGTGGTTTAAGAAATGGAAGCCGAGCAACTGGCAATGCAGAAGTAAACCCATCTGGGCTGCTGCACTGTGGCAAAATATCACTGCCTGGGTGCAGAACCTGGTGGTGAAGGTATGCCATGGAGATGCTCATGTACCTGAGTTGGGCCACTGAGGAACACCAGAATAACCAATAAGTGGATAGAGCTGCTAAGATTGAAGTGGCTGAGATGGATTTAGTTTGGCAACATGAGGGTGAATTAGTTTTTGGCCTGGTGGGCCCATGACAGTTGAGGCCATCAGGCAGAAACGCAACATAGAGATGGGCTCGTTATTGAGGGGTGGACATAACAATGGACACTATTGCCCAAGTTGTTCACGACTGTGAAACACGTGCTGCAATTAAGCAAGCTGAACAGCTAAAGCTCTTTGGTATGGAGGACAATGGCTGAAGTACAAATATGGGGAGGCCTGGCAGATTGATTATATCACACTCCCACCAACCCACCAAGGCAAGCACCATGTGAATACCATGGTGAAAGTAATCACTGGATGGCTGGAAACATATGTTGTGCTCCTTGCCACTGCCCGGAACACTCTCCTGGTCCCTGAGAAACAGATTTTGTGGCGACACAGCACCTCAGAGAGAACTGAGTCTGACAAAGAGGCTCATTTCCAGAACAATCCTATAGACACTTGGGCCAATGAGCACGGCATTGCATTGAGTAGGTATAGCACAGGACACCTGACACAAAGTTGCTGAAGGGGTATTCCTTACCACTGCATCTCATGCCCAGCATATAAACTGGGCGCAGTTACCCAGAATGCCAAGATTGCTGCTTGGGTTGGGCTGGATGTCAGTTGATGGGTGGTGAGAGGTTGTATTTTCTTCCCTTGTTATTTCCCTTATCATCGTTCTCATTGGTGGTAGCAGCAGTGGTTTGTGTTATACCTTATTTACTGGACTGTTCCTATCTCAACCTGTGGGAGTTACATTCTTTTGATTCTTCTCCCCATCCTTCCAGGAGCGGGGTGAGGAAGAAGGGGGAAGTGAGTGAGTGGCTGTGTGGTTCTGAATTACCGACTGGGTTTAAACCACGACAGTCTCCAAATTTAACTGGGTAAGTTATTTCAAATCCAATTTATTTCTCATTCGCTCTTTGACAAACTAAAACTGCACTTTTTTTCTGGCCTTAAGCTGCCGCTAACCTAATTCTTTTCCTCCTCCTTTCCTCCCCAACACTGCATTCTCCAGAGTTAAAAAATAAAAAGACAAACACCCAAACATATGCAAAACGCTTAGATTTATTTTATTCTCCAGAAAAGATAAGCTAGAACTAGTACATATGAGACCAAGCTCTAGTTCACCTGACAAACCTCCTGATTGCCCACTGCTGTTCTGTTTGTCTCTCACTATACAGTCACTGTGTGTTGTTTCGTTGCTGCTTTGTCACATCTCTAAAAAGTACATACACATTCCCAAGGGTATCATAAGGAGCCATCAACTTCAGTGTTCTGTGTGAGGTGGAGGGCTCTTGGGAACATTCAAAAGGGCCTTTAAGGACATTTAATTGTGCAGGTCTGTTAGAAAGCTTACTTGAGGAAACTCAGTTTAACAAAAGGGAAAGCACATAATATTTTCATATTAGTCCATCAGGAGAGAAGACTTAGCCCCCGCAGGAATGCTGAGAACTTTTGTTAAATGTATATATCAAAAAACAATCTCCCCTCCTCAATCTCAGGAAGTTCTGGGGTTGTTATGGGTTTATTTTTGCTACATATTATGTGATTTAGAAGAAACATTCCTCTTGTCCTTTGGACAGGATTCAAAACTGCTTTTCAAGCATTTAGACACCTTGCAAGATTCAGTCTTAAATAGGTAAGCAATTATAGAAACTGAACATTCCTCTGGTGCTTCTGTACTTTCTAGGAATGCCTACAAGGCAAGAAAGAAACCCATTTCCTTGTGGTGATATGCCAAAAAATATCCCATGTTATTTCTGTGCATTTTACAGTTCCTGTTTTTACTTTACTCTGAAGAATAAAAAAAAAAGTTTTTGCATTTCACTACAAAAACATTAGACAGAGCCATTTATTCTAAACATTAAATACTTTGCTGCTACTGGTAGAGTTATAATGCTGCAGTATTATCACTCCTCCCCTGATTCTGAAGGTGTTCACATCTACTATGCCTTGCAAACTCAAGGCAAAGAAAATCAGAAAGTGACAGTTCGCACTAAAAGCAGATAATAGAACTTAGCAGCGTATACTTCATTTTTAAAGAGGCATTTTTCAGGGCTTGTCAGAATGATCTTTTGAAGACTTTATTGTGGTTGATGTTCATTTGAAAACTGAGTGAAACCCAGACAGGAACTTTATACCATAGCAACTACAGGTTTCTTGGAATCAATCTCCTTCAACAGCAAAGTGTTCGCTGGGTTCTCACATACTTTTATACTTGAAAAGGGGGCAGCTTGCATTAGATGAGTTGTGAGGGGGCAAAAGTTAATCTCATTTTAGCTAGTGTTTCACTCAAGAAATTATTTCTCCTCTGGCAAGTGGCAGTGCCAAACAGATAAATGTGACTAATGATTGAAGGACATCAGCTGAATGTTGTTCCTTTCTGAAAAAGATGCTCATTTCTCACTGGCCAGGGAAAAAGTCAGGAAATTTTGAATAGCAGGCAGAATTTTAAGAAACAATGGATACTTGTTTCTGTAAAGGAGGCTCTTTACTTTGCAGTTAGCGACCAAAAATGCAGTGACAAAAACATTTTCACAAATTTAAATATAAGACCCGGCAACAATTAACATTTAATAGCTTAAGTTTCAAAAGATTTAGGCTTTGATTACATGATATTGAAAAAGAACCTTCACCACAGTTTATTTTAGTTTTCTGATAATTAGAGAGGAAATTTGATACAGGTATTAAATCGTCATTATTAAAATCTTTAAGTCATTCTACTGATGTTTCTATAACTGTAGGTTCACATAAATTTGCAGCTGTATTTTAGCAAACTCTCAAAAATAATTCTAATCAATTCAGTTAAAGGCTGCTTTGAACATACAGCTTGTTTGCAGTCAAATAAGCAAGTATGACAAATCTAAGTTAGTATCAGTTGTCATCTAAGTAATTCAAATTGTCACGGTTTGATCCCAGCCTGGAACTAAGCACCATCAGCTACTCACTCACTCCTTGCCATGCAATGGGGGAAAGAGAACTGAAAGGGTAAAAATGAGAAAACTCATGGATTGAGATAACAGCAGTTTCATAACTGGAATATTATAATAATAAGAAGAATAATAGATTGTAATGAAAAGAAAACGAGAAAGAAACTAAGACAAATTATACAAATGAAAAATATTGCTCACCACCAACCGAATGATGCACAACCAGTCTGTGCACAGTGGCTGCCTTGGCCAACCTTCCCCTATTCTATATGCTGGATATTCTCCTATATGGTCTGGGATATCCCTTTGGTCAGTTGGGGTCAGCTGTCCCAGCTCTGTCCCCTCCCAGCATCTTGTGCCCCCATCCTGGTAGCTGGTGGGGTGGAGTGAAGAGCAGAAAACGCCTTGACTCTGTGTAAGCTCTGCTCAGCAATAACTAAAACATCCCTGTGTTATCAACACAGTTTGCAGCAGAAATCCAGAATGCAGCCCCATTCTAGCTGTTATGAAGAAAAACGCTGCCCCAGCCAAAACCAGCACACAAGGTAAGTTTATTGTTTACTAAGTGGCACACTGCAACTTCTGAAAGAAAATAACATCATGTCTTTACACCCAGTCAAAGACTCAAAATTAGACTTAGTTATTCTATTATTAGCTTCATTTTCCCTAATGGTATGATCTTCTACTTAATAGGAAACTTGTTGCAAATTGCAAAGAATACAATACACTACAATCTCCCCTTGCAAAGGTGCAAGACTGACAAGGCACTTTGGGGCTCTGAATTGGCATGAAGAATGAATTCAGGCCCACACAAAGCAATCCATAAAAGCCCTGGTACAGGGCGCTTCAGAGTTACTGTGAATCTAGATTTATTCAGAATCCTGATTTCCCCCTTCCACCCAACTTTCCATACATACTTTTTTTTTCCAACGCGTAGAAATAGTGTACAGACAGTTTTTACATACAGTTACATATTTTACAGATAGATTTACTCTGCATGGCTGTGTACAGACAGTTTTTACATAGCTGTGGCCACTATCTTAAATAAGGCCACAGCTGAGGCTATTCTCTGCATAAATGCATAATATTCACATATGCGTATATATATAATACATATTATATATATAATATATATAATGCATATATTCAATGCATAAAGAAAAAAAAAATAAGCATTTTTGATCACAGAGCAAATCTACTTCACAGTTATTATGAAAGCAATCTGTTTTTTTAACTTGTTTCAGTAGGCTAGTAGTAGGTTATTTTCTTACCAGAAAATGAAATACAACAGAAAGGACCCAGGGATTAACTTCGTCCCAATTTGTACTTACACACTGTGATTTCCTCAGAATGGATTGCACTGCCATGAGTTAACCCTCAAGCACAAAAGATTATCACAGAGCTCTATTTTCCATGGCTTGCGCTTCTGTGAAACTATTGAAGTAGAAAATATCCCACAGGAAAAATATCAGAGATTAATAAGGTACCTCAGAAAAAAGCAGATTTCTAAATAAAGGCTGCTGTGATTTGCCAGTAATCATTTGTTCAGTAGACCATTTCTATTACTGTGAAATAGAAAGATACATTTTGAGCATGCGTTTATATTTCCCAACTACTAAAACATCAACACAAGACAAATTTCTCAATGACTAAATGCAAAAAAAATATTAAGGAAACCAGTTATATACTGCCCTGATCTATTTAATTCTTTAACTCATAATTTGGACAGTTCATAAACTGTAACACTGTATGTAATAAGTATTCAATATAATACATTTACCCTTTTCCGTGTATATACTCTAAACTTTAACCCATCAGCAGTGATATCGGTAACATTCCTGATATGAACTTCAGAGCTTACAAAAAAAAAAAAAAAAAAAGTGCAATTTTGACATTTGAAACACTTTTTCTGCACTTTCAGTGATTCAGAAAGAAATCCCAAGTCAATAGTTAACCACTGGCTACCTCTGTAGGGTTGTCATTTTAGCCCAAGAGAAGGAGGGAAACAAAGAAATGTGGAATTTGAGGTATCCCAACTTGTTTTCTTATTAATTTCTATATTCCTATTGTTTAAATACAGAAAATTTACTTGGAACATTCTAGCTTCCTTTGGGATTTTAAGTATCATTTTCTCTTTCATCATAGAATCATAGAATAGTTAGGGTTGGAAAGGAACTTAAGATCATCTAGTTCCAAACCCCCGGCCATGGGCAGGGCACCTCACACTAAACCATGCCACCCAAGGCTCTGTCCAACCCGGCCTTGAACACTGCCAGGGATGGAGCATTCACAA
>JANRGW010009038.1:8985-19124 GCA_024733675.1 Psilopsiagon aymara | reverse complement strand
CAGCGCCTGCCTCAGAAAGGCTGGAGCATTTTGCTCCATTAAACAAAGATCAGTCCGAGGCATGGAATATAGCAGTACAGTCAGTTAAAGCCTGACAGATCTATAAACAGAGTTAGATACTTCAGAAACTTTAATAGGAGATGCACAGCTTCACCTCTGGTTACAGTAACACCCCCCTTAAGGCCAGCAAAGAGGTGTGTTATCCCCACAGGGGACAGCATTTTCCAGGTGTTTCTCAGTATAGGTATTTGTTTACTGCTACGTAGTGACAAGGGACATGGTGTCAGTGTGTGCCAGCTCACAGCCATTGGAAATCAATTGGTCCATTACACATGGAGTAGGGACAGACTGCATCTCTCTTCCCCAGGTTTCCTCCCATAAGAAGACTTGAGGAAAAGTTATTAGGAGCAGAAGTTGAGAGAGAAGCAACCGCACACGCGTGGTCTGTCTCAGAACATTGGGTCTAAGAGTTTCTAAGCATCCTCACCACTTTTGGATTTCTGAATCACAAGTCCAATTAGAAAAGTGCCTTTCATCCTGGGGTGAAACTGGGAACCACATCAGGGTCTGTCCCTGCACTACTTTGGAACTTCGTATTAGGCCAGTAATGCAGAACCTGTATTCAGGTGCTTCTGCCTTATTTTAGCCAACTCACCCAGATGCTTATTTCCATAGCCAAAGAAGAGCAGTGGGGTACTCCAGAGGGTGATTGCCCATCTTGGGCAATCATGCTCATCCCTCAGCCCAGCACAGGCAGTCCTGCCCCACAGAGACCTGAGCCAGGTATCTTTCTTTTTATATGGAAAATTCAGTACAAAGAACCAAATGCAGAAATTTTTCTCAGGCTTACTCTTCCTGAAGGAGACATTTGTACCTAGCAGAGCTCCTGTCTTAGAAGATGTGCCACTCTCCACCAGCACTGCACTGTTGTTCATATCAGTCCCATCTGGCTGGGTGATCCTGCCAGGCTAACTATTAAGATTTTGGAGAACTGGTTCCTAAGGTGGGAGAGAAGCACATCTGCTGCCTGGGGTGGCTTCTTGATTGTAAATCATATAGTAACCCCAAGCAAATGCCTTATAGAGCTTTTAATGTACTGTATCCCATAGGTGAAAGCCAACAGCAATATTAGAAATGGTGTTTATTTTATAGACTAGAAACTACATTTTAAATGGTAGTCTAGGTTTATATGACAGTTCTATTAAATATAAAATAGACCCATTACAAAGAAAGCCCTTTACATCTGCTTTTATCTGTGTCTAAATGGCATGCCCAACTCTGCAATTCCTCAAATGCGACATTTTTAGAACTTTATTTATGTTACAGCCATAACAAACTTGCAACTAGAAAACTATAATGGGCACAAACGGCTAATAAAAATGAGATTGTTGAAAAATACTTCTTAATAGCAATTTACAAAAGTTCGTGATAAAACAGAACCAAGGCTGCATTTCCCTGGAAGTTTGCCACTGTTGTAATCACAGCCATTTGGCAACAGGTACTCCCCCTCTTCCTTCTTCTGTGACCACTTCCCTCTGAGTGTGCTGAAAGCCAAGTACCCTGAGGTTATTCCCCTGCCCTGCCATTAGTCAGTTGGTGCCTGCAGATCCAGAGACACCCCTAGGGTGTCCCATTTCCCCCCACTCCCACTGCACCAGAAGACCTGAAGGAGAAAGCATGTCAGGGGCTATGTAACTTGCTCAGCCAGGAGCAGGGCAGCAAGGCAGAATCTGTCTGTCCCGGTCAGGCAGGGGGTGCTCTGTTTCCTACTGAAACCTGCATCACTTTCTGTGATGAACTGATCTGTTTACACAAGCCAGCAGGTCAAACTTTTTGTTTGTACACTGAAAACTATTTTGCCCAAAGCTCAGTAACAGCTCTCCAGGCAAAAGATTGGGAGTTGAACTCATTCCTTCTCTAGGACAGGTTCTGTGGGATTTTGACAATGTCCATGTGCTCACTCGTGTGATGTCAGGGGGAAGCTTCCTACCACCTGAAGAAAAGTCTTTCTTCCAGATGTGCATTTGTCTGCAGCAGACCTACTCAATAGCCAAGATATACAAGGGCAAGGCTGAATGTTCAAGTGAAGCTCAAAGTCCTTGGTCTGATCTAATTGTAGGTAGTGATGAATATCTCTGAATACAAATTTATGTCTTAGCCAGTTCAGCACTGTATCTACCTAAGGAGGAAAAGTTCCTGCTGATGAGTTTTTGCAGCCCATTTAAAACAACCAAGCTTTAGAAAAAAAATCAAAACTTTTTAGTAAAGAATCAGCAGGGGCTGAAAATTTTGTACAGTGCACTGGAAAAAAAGATGGTGATACTGAGGGGAAAAAATTACATCATAGTGTCACTTAAGATGTGCATTGGAAGCTGGGTGTCCTTGATGCTACGTTACACTTCTAGAGTGACAGCTAGCCTAAGCTCCATGCAAAGTAAGATTTAAAACAATGTGGGAGCCCAAGGGGGTTCACAGAAGCACTAGAAGCATCACCCACGTGCCAGGAGTCTCACCCAGCTCCCTCCCTCACACTTTTCCGCAGTCTTACACTGTAACTCATCCATCATGCCTGCTCCTAGTTTACTTTGCAGTGAAGGCTATACATTATGTCCTTGCATATTCATTTTTTACCTCAAAGATTCAGCTTCATAGCCAGAACTATCTGAGACTGATGTTATGTGTGAAATAGAGAATACAGAAATAGAAAAAGAGCTTTGATAATACCGATACATATACAGATTCAGGTATAAGTGCAAATGATAGCTACTCAAGGCACTGTGAAGCTGTATCATTACAAAAAGCTCAAATTATTGCACCTTTGTGGCTGTCAGCATAGTTAGCCTTCAGATAGGCCACTGTTGGCTTTTGCACTGAAAATGAAGAATTTGGCCAAAGAATAAACAACAGAGAAAAAAAATCTTTTAAACTACAAACAAAATTATGGCAGCAAGTGGCAGGAACTGCAGAGGCAGCATCTGTTTGAGCTGGGGTAATCACGGCATACAGACTCGCCTGGCTCATGGGTAGCATGTGTCTGTAAATGCAGTGTGTCTGTAAATGCAGACATACATTTCTTGTTTTCTTGTTTTTGTTCTGAGAGAACCAAGGGAAATAACACAAGTGTTTCTTCTGAAAAATTTTAGATAACATAAACATTAGTAAAGTTTCACAGCCCATTAACTGACCCAGTAACATAGGACCCTAGTTTATTTGATCTGATCCTGAGGGAATCGACAAAACAGAAAGAGTAAGCAAAATTTTGGTTGCTTTATTCTCAGGGGTAGTCAATAAGAATACTTGTGTGAGCAATACAAGCAAGAACTGACCCAAAGAAAATAGAGTTGGCGAATTCATGTAAACCGGAAATTCAGTAGCAGCTATTGAGAAATCATAGTCATATTTTCAAGTTGTCTTGCTGAGGATTGCCTTTAACCACATCTCCCCTCCACTTTCTCTCTCCCCCTTCTCCTAGACTTTTGTCCAAAGTACTTAATTGTGAGTAAAATATTTTTACTGGGAAGACATCAAAGGCGCTGATTTTAGAAATTCTATTTTATATAATGCAAGACCCCTGAACTTCAGAGAAAGTTCATTTCATCAACTATCACTAATCAACTGTGAGTCTGGTGCTTTACCAACTTAAACATAGTATTATGAATAATGGATTTTCCCCACATAAGAAGTGTAAGAGTAATTACAAATCTGAATGCAAGCAATGATAATACTTCGTGCAATTTCATTTTATGATTTGTCAACAAAGTACGGAAGTAAACTGATACTTTTACTTTAAAAATGAGTAGTCTGGAAAGCCCAAAAGTGTAAAAGAAGTGCTCAGGGAGGCATAGTCTTTTGCACGTCTGTGCTAGTTGTTATTTCTTTGAATCTTCCTCCTCTACTGCTCTTCTTTTTTGAAGTCTTGCTCAAATTATGACATTAGAAAGTGCCGAGTACCTGCTAGCAGAGAAGAAGCACTTTCCACTCTTACCTCCCTGGAAGCAAGAATGTCAATGCTTTAGAGAACGAACCTTTGTTGCGCTTTCAACATTTTCCCATTTAGGTGAAGCAGTGTAATTAGAGGATGGGAGATTGACCCTGAACTGGGTTCCACTGCATTCTTGCTGCCTTCAGAGATGCAGAACAGCCATTTGCTGACAGGTAAAGGAGATGCATTTGGAAACCTCTATCCTTGTCAGAGAAGAGCTTTCCTCCTCTTCTAGCAGAAGAAACAGATATTATCACTTTTTGCAAATGCCATGCATACATAAGGAGTATAATCTTTCACTGGCTGATAAAATTGCATTTAGGACAAGAGTAGCCACGGCCAACTTCATTCAAAATAGATATAATGGGGAACAACAAAAGCAATGTAAAATTAATAGGGCCATATACTTTATTTAATGAAAGGCAGTTATACAAGCCTTCTGTAAAAGGAGCATTGGTTTAAAATGCAGCTTTGATTTGATGCTGGAGTTATATTTTCTATATGTAACGAGTAATGTCTTTCTTGGATGACAGAAATAAGAAAAATCAGTAATGCAAGAAAGAATATGAGTCAGAACTGTAGAAGGGAGCATATTGCTCAGTTCTCCTGTGTGACAACCTGGTTTGCAAATGGAAACCGATTAACAGCTGCTCTCAGAGAAGTGAAGCCATAATTCACAATAAAACCAAAGGAACATGCATATATCTGCTGGAGACAGCCCATGCACAGCAGAAATAAATGGCAAAACTAAGTACTTGCCATTCCATGTGATAAAGGCAAACCTGTTCCTGCAAGAACTGTCATTTCATTGGTCACCAATTGCATTGATTCTGTCATATACAGTTGCAGATCCCTCTAATTGTATAAATCAATGTTTTGTCATTAACATCAACCAAGAAACCATCTCCCAAAAATGAGAATCTACAGAAAGAAAATTGTACTCTACATTCATATCCCAAGGCAGGACTGTGTTGATATTGTTTTCCTAATCAGCTCTGGAGTGCATGCTTGGCTAACTTCTACAAATTCAGACATCTATATTATAACATCACAGTTCAAAGTAAGACATGGGTGAGACATTCTTGATGAAGATTTGTGGGTTTTGTCATGTAATGCTTTTCCATTACAAAAGTATGCTTGTGGCATATATATCAATATTTTCAGTATTTTCCAATTTGTGAACCCCTGAAAGTTTTCCCATGGAAATATGGATACCTGCAGTTTAAACTATTCCTATTTGTCTATAAGATTGGTTTTCATATCTACCTTTTGCAGATCCCACAGTGAAACCTTCTTCATTGTGGATCTTCAAAAGTTCTGGCACCTCATGTTAAAACTCAGGTCTTACAGTGGTCATAAACAAACCTCAAAAGATTTAGGTTGCATTTTTTTAAGCACCATAAGTCTGAATGTATACCAATACTTTTTGTGCCTGAAGTTTTGAGGAAAGAATTGGTTGTCTATTTTTAATTGATTAACAAACATTAGGGAAAATTTTATCAGTCTTTTTTTTTTCCTTTACTACAAAATACATTAAAATACGCAGATCATGGAAAATTGGGCAGATTGTTATTCTGTCTTGCACTTCAGAATGGTTTCCAGTCATATTTATTTTTAGAAACTATAACTAGAATAAGATGAATATTATTATATGTGTTTGCCAATTTAGACAAACTCTCCTCCCCTTAAGCTTAAGCTTTTCATAAAGATTTAGACACGTAGATTTTAGGTTAAGCATTAAGAGCATTAAGGATTAATCCAGGCTGTTCTCAGATCACTTTTCAAAAAAAAAAAAAAAAAAAAAAATAGAAAACAGATTGGTGAGAATTTTATTCTAAACACTTAAAGAGAATGCCAGTTGTAACCAGTGCAAGTGATGCAGAATGAGAAAGGTCAGTGAGCAACAAGGTAGCTCTAACTCCTTCCTTCTTCAGAAACTGCACTTATATTGATAATGTATAAACATATATTGTGTTTATACAGTCAACTGGCTTTTCCCCTTGGAGATCATCGCTTATTTAAGGTCAGGGAGAAGTATTAGGGAAAGGAAAAAAAGAAAAGCAGCCTAGCAAGAGCAAACCTCTTGACCTGCTAGCATGTTTATGCAGCTGAAACTAGATTTTAGCTCTTATGATTCAAAGCACTGTTTCTTAACTTCTAGATTGCACTAAATGGGTGCATTAGTCATTTTGAGACAATCTAATGTGATGAAATCACAAAAGCTGTCCTGCAAGGATGGTCCTACAGTACACTTTAGGCTGCGTGATTGGTTCCTAAAAACAACTTGCTTGAAAGATCTGTCTCTTTCACAGGTCCACAAATAAGCTTTCTTACACGTGTCTGGTAGCAGTCTTCCTTTTCTGGATGTACAGATTATATTTTTGCTTGGCTGGATATGATTTGAGGAGAACAGAGTGCTTGCTGGCTTTTGCTTCCACATGCTTTACTTCTTTCAAACCTCTCACAACTATTTGTCTTTTGCACAACCCAAGGCTGCCTCTGCAGGGTAACTGCGTCACCAGCTGGGGCTCACATCTCGTTTGCACCACTCTACTCTTTCACTAATGGTTACAAAAAAAAAAAAAAAAAAAAACAAAAAGGAAAAAAAGAAAAAGCTTTTGTAACTATCTGGGGAAGCTAATAAAGATCTGAACTGTTATCTCTCCTCCCAGAAGATGCAAACTAAACCACCCATTGATCTGGGAGGAGCACATTAGAAAGCCAAAACCAAGAGCAACAAATCATGGAAAACATCTGCAAGTGACTTCAGTTAAAACATATGATGGGAGTGTTTTCTGTTCCCCAATTAGCCCTGAGTTCAATTTTCACCAAAAGCAAGGATTAGCTCTGAGTGAAGACCACCGCCTCTGCTTAACTGACTTGTAACATCAGAGGTGCAGGGCTCATGGATTAAGGTGTCATTCTCAGTGCATGCAAACAAACCCTGCTATCCTCTAGATCACCTAGGAATATTCCCTCAATAGCGACCAGCTGCTTTCTGTAAGAGTACTTTTAAATTTTCAGAAAGAAATGTTGAAAGTAAGATGGCTGCGTACAGAGAAAGATTATATTCCAATAATCACTTCAAAGAGAATGGGGGGGAAGGCATGTTTCTAATTTCTATACAAAAACAAAGGAAGTAATTTCTTTCAAGGTTTTTTATTTGTTTTTCAAATTGTACAGTGCTCAACTTTTAAAATAATAATCATTCTTGACAGCCATTTAATAATTGTTAGTGATCTATAGCTTTATTATAAAGTACTCATCTAATGATGTATTTCCTTTACCCTAAGGGCCAAGTACAAAGCAGGGAAATTATCTCAGTGATACTTTTAATAACTTCCTGTGGGATTGCAAACTCTGGCTGAAGCTGTCTCTGCAAAAGAGTTAATCATGTAATTTCACAGATTAGACAACAGAGGGTTACTAATGAGAAACTTCAGTTCAGTGATAAACTCCTTTTTTTTCCAAGAATATTTTGAGAGGCCTGTAACCTTTGGCTGACACCCAACGAGGCTATTAGTTTAACCATGGGATGCACTACCAAATGTACAAGAGTCAGCAGAACATTTCCTTCTGAAAATTGCTTGTAACCCTCTGTGAAGAAGCTTTCGAAAACCCAGAAGGGATAGATGGAAGGAAAAAATCAGGCAAAAAGGGGCTGACTTATTGGCTTCCGATAATTGGCATGGCTTCAGCTTCCAGGTTCTTTTCAACAATGTCCGCTCACTATAGCAACCCCAGATCCCATTTAAATGTCATGCTGCCCTCTGTTCTATAAACATGTATCATCCATCACTAAATATTTAGATCTGAATTGTTGGAGCTGAGTTCTGTGCCAGGGGTAAGGGGATTAATTCCTTTCAAGGCCCTCACATGATGGATTTTTCACTGAAGTAAACATCCGAGAAGAGCTCACACTACGGCCATAAAATATATAAATAAAGTTTAAAGTTTAATTAAGTCAACATTATTTAAAGTGGTTGTCATATTTTATGGTGAACTCTTCATGTTTATTTTGCATGACTCCTCATAAATAGTCTCTCCCCTTCAGACAGAAGGCACGGCTGGGTTAAAGTTAAGGGTCCCATGTGTGGTACGGGAAGGAGGATCTCCTGGGCTTGGGGGATCCAAAATGTGCCGTATCGGGCCTTCTGCTATCTTGCGTCTTCTTAATGAGCTGAGATGTTGTGCAGACACAGGAAAATCATGGTGGAGTTTACAACAGACGTGACATGGGGAAGTCCTTCGAGTGGCTATCAGGGCAGAGTGGAAGGAGGGCCTCATCCTGCCCAGTCCAAGAGCTGCTGATCCCTGGTGGGTGGGCAGCAGGGAAGGAGATGAGGCTCAAAGGAGGCAGGTAGGCAGAGTGAGTCATTCCCCCTGCCTCCACCAGCAAGAGGATAGCACCAAGTGCAGGGAGAGAGCTAGAATTGCAATTGTTCTTCTCCCACCCTTTCTGGTCCCTAAACAAGTCCCTCAGCCCAGTGAGGTGTACTTTCAATAGGAAAATTGTATGATGTTGTTATATGGCCTAATCCCTTGGAACAGCTAGAGTAATTTTAAAGTGAAACAAAATAAATGGAGAAATTCATCAGCGTGATTGCTAATAGGTGCTCTCCTGTAGGGAGGCCTTGTAATGCCCTGATAAGGGCATGCAGATAATTAGCTAAGTACCCAAGTAAGAAAAGGTGAATCAAATGATAGACTTCCATGTCAGACCTCGGGAAAACTTGCATTCAACGTCTGCACTCCCTCAACTTCTATGGGCAGCTCCTGCACACAGTCTCTGCCTCTGCTCTCTCCATCTGTACATCAGCAGTGGGTTACATCTTAATTGAAGGGCTTGCTATTAGGGCAAAACCAAAACTGTTGTGTGATGCTCATATTCTCAAGGGACTTGTCCTGTGTAAGACTGAGGCCTCTTTTTTTCTCTCTTAGTATTTTCTGTATCTGTGAAAGCGGACTGGATATGTTATCAGGACAGTAGAGCTCAAAAGACAAGACTAGTAGCAGAGATAATAGCTGTGATAGGAGTTAGTCACTGATCTCCTACATGACGAGAACAAAACATTTTGTATTTCTGTTTCTTACCATTAAAACTAGAGTAACAGCATTTTACAATGTTTAGCCTACTTCAACTGTGCAGGAGAAAAGCATATTCCCCCTTTAGGTTCCAGTTGTTCCTCTCTGAACAGCTTTTTCTGCAAACATGTTCATGTGTTTTCCTGTCTGTAGGTACACACATGCGCACACTTTACTGATTCTCAAATATTTATGTTTAATCTATGAGCATGGACATGCTCATTCAAATTCAGAAGCACAGGTCATGCAATCACTTTGTGAGGGGAAATGCAAGGTTTGCTTCTTTCAGACAATGCACATGCAGAAACACAGACCAGACTGAACAGAATTTACCAGACAGTAAATTATCTTTCTAGCAAATGAGGCCACAAAGAGCTGTATGATGAAAGATCCCTCTGCTTTCATTCTGCAAGTACTGATTATGTGACCCCAAAATCTTTAGCATTAGGTAACATGATTATACTGAAAATAGTATAAAATTTAATGAGGTCTTAATCTACATGACAGGCTAAAAGCTATGAGAGTTTCTAAGGCTCTATGTGGTATAAATGGAGTGTAAACTAATATTATTTGATAAGATAGGAAGAGGCCCAGCTCAAAGAAAAAGCATTTCCCTACAAGCTCTGGAGTTTGATTAGATGTGGAGGCAAGGCAAGGCAAAGGCAAGGCAAGGGCGAAGCAAAGGCAAGGCAAAGGCAAGGCAAGGCAAGTAAAGCAAAGGCAAAAGGGGAAAGGAAAAAAAGGAAAAAAAGGGGAAGGGAAAGGGGAAACAAAAAGGGGAAGGAAAAGGGAAAGGGAAGGAGAAAGAGAAAGGGGAAAGGGAAAAGGAAAGGGAAAGCGGAAGGGAAGGGGAAAGAGAAAGAGAAAGGGAAAGCGGAAGGGAAGGGGAAAGAGAAAGAGAAAGAGAAAGGGAAAGGGGAAAGAGAAAGGGAAAGGGGAAATGAAAAAGGAAAGGCAAAGGGGAAGGGAAGGGGAAAGGGAAAAGGAAAGGGAAAGGGAAAAGGAAAGGGATAAGGGAAGGGTGAAGGGGAAGGGAAAGGGAAGGAGAAGGGAAGGGGAGGGAAGGGAAGGG
>JANRGW010009037.1:0-22970 GCA_024733675.1 Psilopsiagon aymara | reverse complement strand
AGGTGTCCCTGCCCATGGCAGGGGGGTTGGAGCTAGATGATCTTAAGGTCCTTTCCAACCCTAACTATTCTATGATTGCAATCACATGCAAGGTCATGGGCTTTTAGTTGAAGTACTTTAAATGCTACTTAAGTGTGACCGCAGCATCTGGTTAGATGCCATTTCAGCTGCTACCACCAAGCCTTTTGAAGTGCTTAGATTTCTCTGTGTGAACAGGCAGTGAAAGTTACTGTTTTGTTGAAACTGTAATGAGGATGGAATTGTCTTTTGAGGGCCTTTTGTGAAATAGAAGCTATAGATTCCTACTTTCCTTTTATTCTGCTGCAAACTCATTACTGTGGCATTGGCTACAAAGCAACGTGTTATCCCTTTCATCATACCCTTTGTCTCATTTAGACAAAGCCCCATCTTTTCTGCTATTATTTCTTCTTTTTGGTCTATGTAATTAACAGCCAGGCTCTTACAATGTCCTGTTTCTCAGAGAATATTGGAAATCAACAGTGAGAGTCACACTCTTGGGCACAAGTCCAGGTCCCATCACCTACCACCAGGCCCAAAGGAACTTTGTTTGCTAACTTCCCCTCAGGCTACGTTCATCATTGCATCATTGCCTCCTGCTGTTCAGTCACTTGATTCTGTTTTTTCTGACTTTGTTTCTCTAACACACCCTGCTGCACCATACAAGCCCTAATTTGTATATCTTGGACTTGCTTTTGTTACCAGTTCTGTCTGCAAACATTCACTTTTTTTCTACTTAGTTGATAAGAAATAGAAAACCTATTAGGTTTAATGATAACCTACAGGGCAAAGATTTACCCTGTAGTAACTTCTCTGTATCTGATCAAGCTTCAGATGGCCTTTAGTGCCAGTCTTGCCTACCTGAGAGTAATATTTGAGGAAGGCAAGAAGGAAGCCACAAGTAGGTGGAACAAAATTATAACTATGCACATTTTAAATGGTTTTGAGTACTCAGAACCCTTCCTGTTCATAATTTATGGTTTACTATGATCAGTATTCATATTAACTTTGATAAAAATCAAAACTGTCCTAGACAGCATGTTCTAAAACACAGGCAATTTCCCTAGCCGAAGGAGGGAATGAAGATCCATGCAAAGTAAATGTAAAAAGAAGATCATACTAGGCCAGAAGTTTGCAATTTCAAAGAAACTCAGTATTTCACACTGGCAGTAAAGCTCACTCCAAGTTCCTTGTGAGGAACACAGTGTTAATTAAATATATTTGATTAAATTGAGAAGAAATGGAGTATTCCTTTAATAGGTCCTTGAGAATTGTGTGTACAGGTGTTTTATTCCACATTTTATAAGGTGTTGAAAACAAGGACAGGCAGACAGATAGATCTAAAATTACTTTGATAAAAGGGTGCAAGTACATAAATCAAGCATTTTGTGTGAAGGAAAATGCTTCTCCTTCACAAGGAGATGCTGCTCAGTTTGGCTCTGGAAAAGAAATTACACAAACCATTGCCCATAGAAAACACAGCATAATGCATAAAATTTGCCTTGAATTATTTATTTTTAGTGCTTTATTTTATCTCCCCTATCTTGCAAGGCCTGGAAATTGTTCTTGATGAGAGCTTTTTCAGTGTCTGAGTCTCAAATTAAAACAACACATTAACGTCTTCTATATAGTATAGAGGTGGGAAGATTGAAGTAGAATGCTTAAAAATGCACTGGATTTGACACTTTCCACTAATGGGACCACTAGTGTGTACCACTTTAATTTACTGCTTTAAAATACATCCATAAGATACAGTATTCTTGGATGCAGGATAGCTAAATAAAATTTAATAGATACACAAGTGGCAGACCAGAACTAATCCTTTCCAAGGTACAAGACCTGTCATAAACTGTATTTATTTTGGAATCTGATTTAAAGCATGTCTTACAGCATTAGCAAGACCTTAGAGAGAGAGAAATCAAATGTAGTGTGGGTCATGAGAGATTTCAAATGGAGAGATCATCCATAATTGGAGTAATTTTTTTTATTATTATTATTGTGGAAGGTTGGGTAGGTTTCTTTCTTTTGTATCAGCCTGTTATCCCTTTGATATGTTTTTAGAGTCAAGCCTTCCTGTGGGGTAAAAAAGGAAAAGCCATCCTTCTGAGTGTGCCTGTGCTGGGGTCTACACACCAGACATAATGATCATGAGTGATCTGCAGTCCAAAATACCACCACATCCTCATAATGACTGTGCCAGCTCAGCTTTTTTGTGTGCTCCTAGCCCATGTCAAGTGCCACATCAAGTTTAGCTCTTAGTGAAAGAGGATTTAAGAAGCATGTGCCATGAGCTGAGAACCTACCTGTGAAGAATTACCAGAGCTAATGAGGGGTAAAGGTGATGACAAAAAAACCCAAGGTAAATTCGTTATATATTGAAGCACTTATTATAGCTAAGGGTTTAAAGCAAGGAGATCTGTAAGTAGCCTGTGTATCATGCATCTAAGAGCTCAAACAAAAGCTTTATGCTTGCTTTAAAGAGATACTTCCTTGAAAGTCCTATGAAGTGTAAAGAAAAGCAGGAAGGTTTCTCCCTTACAACACCCACCATCTCAGGGAAGGTGCCCTGCAATCATATTTACCTCCCTCTTTGAAGCTTGAAATTCCTGTTCATCCCCTCTCTGTTGAGGGGAGAGGCTGTGCTCTGGTAAGGCTTAATCTCTGTTCAGCACCACACACTGATGCAGAGACAGAAACCTGTCAGAAGTTTCTTGCAAGTATTTAACTTTCATTTTTCTGAGGAAACTTACTTACAATTAATTTAAATGGAATTGCACCTCTACCATAGATTACTTTTAAATCCATCCCTCCAATATCCCACATCTCCCATAGAATAAGAGGGCAGAGCAGAAATGTAGGATTCTGAGCCCAGGTCTGTCTTGCAAATCTCAGTTTCATGTTTTTTAAGAAGACTTGTGCACCTAGGAGCAACCAAGCTCTTCAGGGACCTTCTACTCATGTCTTAGGCACTGAAATGCTTTATCTTCATATAATCTTTCCTACTTACCTCTCCTACGACTATGTCAGCAATAGAGGACCATATGGGGAAACAGCCAATTTTTAACATCAAAATCTTCATTGTTAGAAGAGTAAGTCTTCATTCCCCCTTTGTGTAGTAAAGAAGCAATCTATCTCCTTACCCACCACCCTGTCAGACACTGCTTCTTTGTGCTTAATATACCATATACCTTGAGTAGAACATTCTAATTTCAGCTCCAGCAGTAGAAAAGGAGTTCCTGCCCATGAAAACCACATGCAGTAGCTCGCCAAACTTTTAGAGGGAAACCAGTCAGACTGCAAGACACAATAATAAGTTTCCCTCAAAATATATCTGATTATGTAACGATTGCTGTATTAAAAATTAAATAAGGCTTGAAATATACAGCAATTTGCAGGCACTAGGGAGTACGCCTAATAAAGAGAGTGCATTAGCTGCTTCTTGGTTTTGAAATCTAGTCTATAAATACTGCAATATCTTCCTATTTACTTCAGTGTAGGAAGACCAGACTTTGTGAACCTGCTTGTTAAAATCAGCACTGAGTTCAGTCTGACTGTCATTTTTTTAGCTGTGTCTCTCTGGTATTAATATTGGTCTAATCAGCATCTAAGGATTGCCGTTGAGGTCCCTGGGGACACTGTACCTTGTGCATGCTCTAAATGCATCATGAATATGAAACTCAGTCTTTCTAGGAAAAGTAACAGGACCTAAGCAGGATCCTAACCTCTCCCAGTAGCCACACAGCAATTTGTGGGATTCATTAGTATTGTACTGCTTTGACAGCAGTTATACTAAAGCTTGTGTTAACCCTCTAAGCACAGTCATGCAAATCAGATATGCCTCAGAGTTAGACTGAGCAGATTTCCAATGCAAGTTGGAAATACAAAGGTACTTCAGGACAATCCTACTCGATATCACATCTTACAGCCCCCAAACACACTTAGAACACACTCAGATCCTTAGGGACACAGTTCTCGATGAAAGTCATATACTGACATTAAGTGAGAGAGAAATTCACAAGGACCCAATTCAAAGAAGGTCCTCCAAGCTCATTTTTCGTGGAATAATTATTCCATTATCTCACTGTATTATCAATTATCTCACTGTAGCTGTTGAAATATTTTAGACAGAGAGCAACTGCCTTATCAAGGAAGACCGAAAGTCCTTCAGCTCATGTCCATGCCTGGAGGCTGGACAACCCCTTCCCTCCATGAGCAGAGAGCTTTGACCCAAGAGTGGACTCTGCCTATGAAGTATGTGGTGTCCTGGAGAGACCTCTGCCTGCACTGGCAGTGGCAGATACCCAACAGCAGTGGAGTGTGAACTCAGCCAGTTTGCACTAATCAGGCACAGAGGATGGTCTGAGGGCCAGAGAGAGACAGACATTCTCACACCTAGCTACTGTAGGACTGGGTCAAGAATTTGCAGGGCACTGCCATGCCATTCTGGGGGTGTGCTTCCACAGCATTGCTCTTCTCCAACCATGCAGAAAGAAGTTGTCAGTCCACCACTTTTCAGGGGTACTTTGCCTTTTTGTTTTTGCATGCATGGGAAGTGGTAGGTAAATGAATGTGTCTCAGAGAAGTTAAATGAAACGACTGTGCATTGGGTTTGTGCAGTTTCCTTCCTGTCACATTCAAACGCATCAGCAGCCCAGTCCAAGCACACACTGGGCTAGGTTAGCAAGCTCATCAGGCATGCTATCCTTGCCTTCTGACTTCCTCTTGGAATTAAAAACGGTGGCCCTAATGAGAATTAATTAGGACTGGGGGTGGAAAGGGGGGATCCATCGTGTTTTTGTTTGTATTGTTTGTTTTCTGTAAACCCATGGAGGGGGAAAAAAATCATATTACTTCTCCATGCAATATAGTAAACGTAATAAAAAATGAACACATGGTAATTAGCTTCTCCATTAAGTATACCAAGCATAGACAATAGCAATCATGCAGTGCTGATTACAGACATTATTCTTGCCTGGATTTTTATTTTTTTTTCCCACCATTCAATCAACACTGCTAAATAGGAACTTCAGTGTTCAATATTATAAGACACTAGCTGGCAGTTATACAAAGATGCCTTACACAATGTCATCTGGCTGCTTGCCTGATTCTCATATTACCTTCCTGTCTTGCCTTATACGCTAATACGCATGGCTGATTAGAAGAAAAATGCAGAAGCTGCTTCATTCTCATCTTGCTTTTTATTCCAGCTTCATGCCTTGGAGGAAAAAAGGAATCACATTTGCTAATTTCACCAGCAGTGCTTAACCTGGGAATGGAACAATTCCCTTTCAATTCCACATTAGTTATAATTCATACACAAACACTGCACCAACCTAATTGGGAAGTCTTTGATTCCACTGAGAGAAATGTTGATTGCTGTTGTACAAAAATCCTTTACTAGCATCAGTAAAGAAAGTCTCAGAGTTCAAAATAAACATTTTTGGGAGTTGTACAATATCCAGGGGTTAGACATCTGGAAACAGGATTTCAGACTGAAAATCCCAGAAGCTCAAATGGCTGGAAAATGTCTAGGAACATCTAAAGTGACTGCTTTCAGGTGGATTTGCTGATATCAGCAGACCACTTGGGCTCTCACAGTGCAGTTTATGCCAGTTTCTTCAGGAGGATAAGCTTTCTTGCAGGAGGAATATTTTTCATATGTTGAAAAAATGCCATTTTCTGTATTTGTGTTTACACATACCTGTTTTATTCTTTGATTTCTTATGGCAAAGTTATGCTAAGGCAGGTGCTGCACATCCAGGTTTCTCTTCATTTTTCCCCAGATATTTTAGCTAGGTTGATTTTGAAGTCTGGTCAGGTGTCTAGGATTTCCAGATGTCTAGCAGCCACGTCAGAGCTACTTCTGTGCATCTGAAAATCCTGGGGCACTGAGGATATATATGGACTTTATAGCAGAATAATCAATGCCTAGGATGCCTCAGACAGATGTCCAGGTGCAAGTCATCTTCAGAGCAAACAGTTCACAGGTCCAATAAATCCCAGTGATAGCACCCTCTCAGTGAACCTTTCAGGAAAAACATGAGGAAAAATGCAGAACTTTTATGTTAGGTATAGGAATCTTTTGATTTTTAACTGATGAAACTATCCGTAGGTACAAATCAAAGTCTACAGGTTGAAGCCTAACCTTGCAACTTTGCAGTCAGTTCTGGAAACAGATGGGGTTGTGAAAATGTGGTGTGTTTATATATGCATATGCATATATAAAAATTTATATATGCAAAATATCTATGTTGATATATATTACAATCTCTGTGTGTTGCACAGATGGGAGAAACTTCAGGCCACCTACAAGCCTTCTCCCTTTCTAGCTTTGTGACTGCTACTCATGAGTTTATGCAAATGGTACAGTATGCAGGAAAAATAAAGGACTAGAAACTAAGCACTAGGAGAGAAATAATGTGTTTCTTCAAAACTTATGCCTATTACATGAATTTTTCTTTGGCCAGAAGGTGAGGTCTAGGATTGCCAAGCTCCACAGCAGACAGTTCCAGCCACTGGTGTAGGCTGCATTCAGTGACACAGGAAAGCTGGGCTAGGGACACCTCTGTTCACTTGCGATGGTGCAGAGATCCTGAGCTGGAATTGCTCAGGTTTGACTTGACACAAGAGATATGAGCAGCTGCAATTAGGCCCTCTAATCAGAAGTGGTGGCAGCAGCCCACAGCCATGCAGTACCATATATGTCTGAAAAATATTTTAAATATCAGGAAACCTTTGTGAAGTATTTATGATAAAAACTCAGCTAAGCAAGTCCATTTTGGCAGAAACATATTCCTTCGATAAGTTGCCCACCAGTCAATGTGTACACAGAGTGCAGTTTCACTGCTGTTGCTAATCACGCATTCTGATTGGTAACAAAAAAACAAAAAGAAAAGGCAAGTCAAATGATGCATTAAAAAATAAATTTTAAACCCTGTCCAAATTATACACCCTTTTAATTTTACCATACTTGCGCTTCAGAGGATGACACAAAACCCTTCATGGTCAACACTGTCTGTACTTGTTTTTTTCCCTTGAGCCAAGCAATAAGCAGGACCTCAAAAATCCCACCTGCCTGCTGCTATTAGAAGACTAACAGCTCAGTGCTTATATAAAAAGAGCTTTAAAGGATGCTAATCTGCTGTGCTAGTCCCCAAGTGATGGGTGTTTCTTAAGACATTGAAGGAACGCTGGGGAAAGGCAGACTCATAAAAAATGAAGTTTGCACTCCATGAAAAGTGTCTTTTTATGAAATTTCTCTCACTTCCCTCAGCAGCTCCACTTCTTGACTGCAACACTGATCATGAGTTCAGTCTGGTCTTCCATGAAGGTCATTTTCAGAAGCTGAAGAGTATATATTAAGTACAAAGCCATTTAAGACCTTTTAAACCAGCAAGTGAGAAGCTACTGGCGTAACCTAAGAATGCATCAGACCTCAACCCAGCTGCACTCCATGGGAAAGATGATCACAGCAGCCTTTTCCAATGCTTGACAACCTCTTCAGTGAAGACTTTTTTTCCTAATATCCAATCTAACCCTCCCCTGACACAACTTGAGGCCATTTCCTCTTGTCCTATCGCTTGTTACTTGGGAGAAGACAGCAGCCACCTCCTTACTCCATTCTCCTTTCAGGTAGCTGTAGAGAGCGATAAGGGCTCCCCTGAGTCTCCTTTTCTCCAGACTAAACACCCTCAGGTCCCTCAGCCATTCCTCATCACACTTGTGATCCAGGCTCTTCACCAGCATTGTTACTGTCCTCTGGACCTGTTCCAGCACCTCAGTGTCTCTTGTAGTAAGGGGCCCAGAACTGAACACAGGATTAGAGGTGCAGATTCACCAGTGCCCAGTACAGGGGGATGATCACTGCCCTGGTCCTGCTGACAACTGCTTCTGACACAGGCCAGGATGCTCCTGGCCTTCGTGGCTGCCTGGAAACAAGCTGCTCATGTCCAGCTCTGTCAGTCAACACTCCTAGGTCCTTTTCCACCAAGCAGCCCTCAGCCCTCAGCATGCACCAGAACTGTTTCCACAAGACACCTTGCTTTGCGCTCTTCCTGGCCTCTCCACTTCCACCACAGCTTACATTTTCTTGCATGTAGGCACCTAGAAGGCTAGAGAATAAAGCATCCCTCATACATCACAAACCTGCCAAAAATACTTTAAATAAATGTATTTTGAAGGTCAGCTGTCACATCCCTCAAGTTCCATAGGCAGCTGAGTTCATGGCACACTGTCCAGCATCCAGCTTTTCATACTGCTGAATAAGCAGAGCTGCTGTTCCAGCTATCTACACGACTTACCTTGATTTAAATGTCCTGTATGCACTTATGTTAGAGTCTTAGGTTTTAGCTCTTTCAATTTAACAGGAAAAGAAAGAGAAAAAAAGAAAAGAAAATAGAAGTTTCTCCCAACTAGATCTTTCAATTCAAATGATTTTTAATGGTGCTTTCCTGTGCAACAGGTTACACCTTTGTGCTAGCTAATATTTAGGGCAAGTTTCCTCAAAACCATTTTAAATATGCATCAGTATTTACTTCAACAATGCATTGGGAAGCTTCCTGCAGTCTTTTCATGGTGAAATATCCTGTTCTTGTACATCTTACAGTAATCTTAAGTGATTCCACCTCTGAATTCTTAAGTCAACACATGGTGTAATATGACATCAAATTACATCTGACCTTCTTTGTTCCCTCAAAACCACACTTTGACATAGAGATATGCGCATTTTACAGTAGATACCTTTTATTTTAAAATGTGGTCACAAGAACCCAAAGGTTGCCAATATTACCTATCTTATCTGTGGAGCTGCTGGAAAATGCATGAATAACCAGATTGTTGCATTTTTTTTCTCCCTATTTTCAAGCTAAAATAACATTATAGCTTATAAACTACAACCAAATAAGGCAATGCACCCAGGTAATACTAAGGGGGGGTGATGGATAGGATAACTTGGCACAAAATAACCACAGTCATTTAGGATCTGTAACAAAATCTGGCATTTTGCCAGTTTGCCAGCCATTAAATTAAAGATTATCTAAGCCATGATATTCTTTTTGTTTGTCTTAAAAGAAATAAAGAACTACTTTGAATTCTTGAGTTTAAGTCATTAGAAGACACTTATCCATGTTAAAAGAGTTATTTTTGTGCTAAGTTGCCATGGGTGCTTTACGCTGGCTGACTGTTTCCACACTGTGAAGCAGATTCTTTTGAACAAAGTTCAGCACAAGGCTTTAATGTATCAGACCAGAGACTAAAATGCAGTGAGATAATGCCATAGGGTAACCCTGAAATATTAGTGTGGAGAAAAGCGAAGTGTTGGCAGCCTCAGTGCATCAGGCTGGGCTTCTATGAACATCTGGACAGTCTGAAGAGCTCACCAGTGCCAGCAGGCAAAGCTTTGCCTTTTCTTTTCCCTGCCACATAGTTCTCCCCCTCTGAAAGGAAAGTACTATGAGCCATTTTTACACTGTCCTGTAAAGAGTTTTTCACCTGTGTCCTGTGCTTTGAGTTGGTGTGGCAGGGGCCATCCCAGCTGTGACCACAGCTGCCTGACTCTTCTTCACCCTAGACCCAGGCACAGGTTACACCACATGGCCAGAGGCAGAATCCACCCTGGTTCTGTCACTTTTCCTCCCTGTCACTGCATATCCTGAACATAGGTGACTGACGGAAGAAAGGATGTAATGACAGTAATTCTAGCTGCCTGCCAGGACCCTCTTCACTTCCAGCGAAAATGGTGTAAACACATCATTTAGAACAGGCAGATGCAGGGCTACAGCTGGTAAAAATGAGAGTCTTCACTGTATGAAAAGATCAGGTTTTACATCTGTATCATCTAAATCAGGTTGGTTTAAATGCTAATGCCCTCAGTCCTGTGACACACTTTTCCCTTAGTTTAATATTGCCTTGTTAGTGTGACCTTCAGTTTTTCACAAAACCTCTTTCTCCAGTCTTTTGGTGAAAGAAAAATACGAATAAAGCTCCTATGTAGGAGGAATCTTGGTATGAATAAGCTTGTTCAGAATGTAGTATTAAATTTTTCCCAATTTGCATTAATTTCTCAACATATTTTGTATACAGGCCCAGAGCTTTGTGTATATTTTAATGATATCTCAGTATACAGAGAGGTTAATACTCAGCATATAGAGTGCTGAGTTAACATTAACCATTGTTAATGTTGCCAGTGCCAAAGTCAAATGGCAAACAGAAAACTGAAGGCACTTTACTACAAATTTGTTTTTTCTAATTTATATATAACTCACTTGGTTCCTTGTTTATTCATGAATGGTCTTCCTTTACCAGCAGGGCAGATAAAACTTATGGCCTGAAAAACTAAAAGAAACTATCACAAATAGACTAAATTATTCATTTGAGCAATAGGCTTGATTTTGGTTAATCAACTTTCCCTCTCTAGTAGATAATTCCTAAAATACTTTTTTTAATAAGTGCAAAAAATTGTGATTGCACAGTTGCTTTTCTTTTGCTGTGCCATTCCTTGTTCCTTTTCCAACTGACCTACTTACATTATCTCCTTGTTTATTTATTTTTATGTTTTCTTTTTTATATTTATGTCTTTGGGTTCAGGTGCTACGTTTACCCTGTGACTGCACAGCACCTAACACATCAGGGTACTGACCTAGTGAGTATGCCTTGCAATTTAAATGCATTATCACAGCAGTTGTTGTGGCTATTGTTGGTCTTATTAAAAAAGAAATGCTCTTTGGCAATTATATTCATTTGATAGATTATTTTTTTTTAGGCATTGTATAATGGATTCATGAGTAATGATTTTCATTACCCTGGTCCCCAGCTCACTGAGATATTAAACATACATTTTTCCTTTAAGAGTATAGTTTGGTAAGCAACCAACCCCTAATACATGAACTAGAGGAAATGTAGTCAAGAGAACAGAAGCTCCTGTATGGCTGGCAGCTATAGATATAACTTTGAAAGTGAATTTGCAGTTGGACTAAATAACCCACGCAGTTTGCTGCAGCCCCAGGCTCAGTTTCTCATCTAAATCATGGTGCTTACTCAGCATTTGCAATAGAGCACGTGTACATGTGGGATTTCATCAGAAATATGCCAAAGTGCTCACTCAACCAGGAGGCGTCAAACTGGATTCAGGCTAAAAGGAAATCAAAGTTTGTCATTTTAGCCTTTAAAATGACGTTGGAGTAGAAAACATATCAGGATATGTGTCATGCTAATATTTGTTAAAGGCTGGCTCATTAGAGATGAACATTAAGTAATGGGAGTGAGATGCTAACTTGAACTATGGCTTAGTCGAAAACAGTGTTGGCAAAAGGCAGTCAGTGCTATTATCCTTAGTCACCATTACCATCATCATTTCATCACCACTACCAGCCATAGAGAAGAATGACCTTGTGAGGGAGGAACTGGTCAAGGATTGACTCTGGGTTCAGCTCCTAGTTCTGCCATAGGGACTGCATGTGACAGGATTAGATGCTAATATGTTGGCTCACAATGGCAGGGGATTTTTCTGAAAGAAACAGGAAATAAACAGGTACTGAATAGCAATTCAGTGTAAGAGGGTTGATTGTGTGTGAAATGAGATGTTGGAATAGTTATTCAGTACATGCAAAACCAGCCTTGGCCCCAGATGAACCTGCATGAATGAAAAGCATTAGCAGTGGCATTAAAAACAAGACCTTCAACTCTCTACGTACTTCTGGTCTTCATTTGCAAAATAAGACTAATATACTGCTTTGAATAATGATTATGTCTTCTGTCTTGTCAACTTAGAAACTTTAGATAGAGTGTCTTTTCCAGTTGTATAAGCAGAGCAGATAGATAAGATGTCCTGATATCAGCTTGGAAATTGAAGCACTGCTGCCATACAGATAGGATAGAACAGAAGAGGGCAAAAGAGGTTGATTTCAGTTGAAAAGGACCTACAGCAATCATTCAGTCCAACTGCCTGACCACTTAGAACAGAATTTCACCTTTTTTCTTGTTTCTGCCCACTGGTTCCTGTGCTGTCAGGGCCTGGAATTACTCCATCCTAGGCGCAGAATCTGGCATTTGACTGATCATTCCACTAATTACTGCCCAATGCTCTGACCTATCTAGACCCCTCTGTAAGACACTTTGTCCCTTGAGAGAGCCAACAGCACCTCCCTGTTTCATATCATAAGCAAATTTGCTAATGGTGCATTCCACTCCAGCATCAAGACCATTGATACATGTATTGAACAGAACTGGCCCTTGAATTGAGCCCTGAGGCACACTGGCAGTGACCAGTATAACCCCAGTCACTTAAACCCTTGGGGCTCTGTCCTCAGCCAGTCTTTCACACAACACACAGCGAACCTGCTTGTCCCACAGTTACCAGATCCATTAAATGGGACTTCTTATTTTGGAGCCCATGATCTGATGGTGTTCAAGGCCAGGTTAGACATAGCATTGGGTGATATGGTTTAGTGGGAGGTGTCCCTGCCCATGGCAGGGGGGTTGGAACTAGATGATCTTAAGGTCCTTTCCAACCCTAACTATTCTATGATTCTGTGACTGCGCCTGACAACTGAAGCATTCTTTAAATACCTTTCAATAGTACCTGGTATAATCTTCTCCATAACTTTCCAGGAACTGAGGTTAAACTTACAGGACTGTAGTTCCCTGGGTCTTCCCACGTGCCCTTCTTGTAACTTCAGTAGCACTGGCTAGATTCCAGGCAGTAGACACCTCCCCAGACTCCCAAGATGCTGGGCAGGTCAGAAGAGGTCCTGCCATAATGCCCACCAACTCCTTCAGTATAATGGCTGGTTGAATTCCCACTGGATTTGTGAACATACAGCTGATATAGTTTAGCCCTTACAACTTCTTTGTCTTCAAATGGAAAATCACTGCTCACACATTCATGGTCCTCCAACTCAGGGGATCAGGCAGCCCAAGGTCTATCAGTATTTTTGAAGACTGAGGAAAAAAGAATTGAATGCTGCCATTTTTTATTCACCCCTGTTAGTCAGGTGGCCATCTTCAACATGGAGAATTGGTCCCATGTTTCCTTTAGACATCCTCTTGCTACTACATGCACTTAGAAAAGCCCTTCTTGGTATCTGACACAACACTGGCCAGTTTCAACTCTAACTGAGCTTTGGCCTTTCATGTCTTCTCCCTGCATATATGAATCACAACTCCATAATCTTCCTGCAAAGCCTGACCTCGCTTCCAGAGGTCATACAGTTTCTTTTTCCTCTTGAGCTCCATGAGCAGTTCCCTGTTCAGCCAAGCTGGTCTCTCCCCTGCTTGCTTGACTTCTGATACAATGGATGGCCTGCTCCCATGCTTTCAAAGGGTGGTTCTTAAACACTGACCAGCACCTGTGAACTCCTAAACCCTCCAAAGCAGATTCCCAGAATACTCCCTGAACAGCTCAAAATTTGATCTCCTGAATCCAAGAGTAGCAACTCTGCTGTCCTTTTCTCTTCGTCTTCAATAGTCCCACAGTGGATCAACTCTTTCCAGCACTGTGAGTGGTCCCATCCTGTTACAAGTGGTAACAAGGGCCTCAGTTGCAATAGCTGCACTACAAAAACTGTATGAGCTTGGCAGGTTGTCTCTGGGCTGGAGGAGAAAGCACAAAGCATCCCCAGGAGCTGCCACTCCAGCACTACTTAGACATTGGAGGATCTCGGTGGCAGCTGCCCTGTGGTGTCCAGCTCCAGGCTAAAAGAGTGCCCGGGGGGGCGGTCACAGGAACACAAGCTGGGAGTAAATGCTATTCTTGTGGACACTCCAGGTTTCACAGGTGCTGACTATCCCAACAGCCAGGTGCATCTGCAGCTTGAAATTCACCTTGGAAAGCACTCAGCAGACACCAAGGAGGTCACCCATCAGCTCCTTCAGCACCTTGCATATATCAGTCAGGTCCTGCGCTGGCGGTGGGGTGAGCTCACACGAAGACTCGACAGCATTGTGAGCACCACTGAGACCTTCCTTCTCCCCCGTCTGCTCCTCCTCATTGTCACTGCTCCTGTCAGACCAAAGCTTCATTTTTCTGGCCAGCCGGCAGACATAAGTGAGCAGGACCAGGATGTCCCTGCCCATGGCAGAGGGTTGAAATTAGAGGAATTAGATGATCCTAAGGTCCTCTCCAACCCTAACCATTCTATGATTTTGTGATTCTATACTGCAACAGTCCAAAGCCACAGATAGGAGCTTGGCTTTCTCCATGGCCCTGGTGTGCCCAGCATCCTGCAGCAGCCAAGTCATATCCTGATGTAAATACTCCTGATGCTGCTGCATCCTTTCAGCCATGGCCAATTCTATCCTGGAATCAATCTTCAGCCCGTTCTCAATGGCCAGCACAGCCAGGTCAAGGGCGATTACCACAGCCATAGTCTGGAGGAGTGGGAGAAAAGGTGGTTCATCAAGACTGGGGGGAAGGATGGGGCTGGAAGACCCCATGGTGACTATGCCTGATGATTGCAGTATTTTATAAATGGCTTTCCACAGTACCCAGTAAAATCTTCTCCATAAGTTTTCCAGGATCTGAAGTTAGACTTACATGGCTGCAGCTCCTTGGGTCTTCCTGCACACCCTCCTTGTAACTTGCAGTAACCAGGCAGCAGGGGCCTCTCCAGACTCCCAAGACCTCGGGTAGATGAATCATTGGCTCATAAACTTTAATAATCATCAACACAGTGCTGAATCCATGTGACATGCCAAATCTGCAGTTAATGTGGGTGGAGCTTTAATTGAGTTTGAACAATCCATCTCACTTGGCCTCCCTTTATTGTTTTTGTGACATTTACTTTGGTGTAGTCAGCAGGGTGTAACAGAAGCATTGTTCTGAAGGTGCAGATGGTCCCCTTCTCACCCAAAAGGGCAAAGGAGAAGTGTTTGGCCCCACTGGTGGTCACTGGGAAAATAGAACCAGGCTGGGGTGATGGAGGAAACAGTGGAAAGTATGGGAGCCATCCTGGGCACATGCTCAGTACAGGCACCACGCTCCAATTGTTACTGTGGATGATTAGGAAAGAATCAGTTGGAGAAGCAGTTGGAGATACAC
This sequence comes from Psilopsiagon aymara, assembly GCA_024733675.1. NCBI lineage: Eukaryota > Metazoa > Chordata > Aves > Psittaciformes > Psittacidae > Psilopsiagon > Psilopsiagon aymara. The sequence goes on along the minus strand of JANRGW010009037.1, from coordinate 7,918 downwards.
TGTTGAAAAGGAGAACTGAAAAGGAAAGAAGGCGAACAGAAGTCCTCTCACAGTGCTGAGAGGGGGTTATCTGTGGAGATTCTGATAAGGGTAGCTCTGAAGAGGTGAAGGAGGAGCTGGAGGAAAGAGGCTGCTCTTCTTAAAATGGGAATGCAGTGAACTCAGTCCTGTCCATATGTCTTTGGGATGGGACAGGACCCAAGTGCGGTCCTTCCCTTCACTTTTTGGCTATGGCGAGGACACAACACAAGTCAATCATCCCCACGCGCTGGGCTGGGCTGGCATGGGAGGGTGTGAGGGACCAGTCCTAAACCCCTCCATGGCCATGCCGCTCCGCCACGACCTGGGAGCTTCCCTGAGCAGATCTGGCTTGGCTGCGGGGGAGACAGAAATGGCTTTTGGAGAGCAGCACTGGTAACAGGGGTGTCTGAGCGAGGTCCGGGACAGCCTGCCGGTCACACCTGGAAGCTGGGGGGTGGCCGGGAGGAACCGTCAGGGGCCCAGAAGGACACAAAGGTGCTGCGCCTCCCCCCCCATAGCGGTGGTGTTCACCCTCTCACAGGCCTCGGGGGGCTCCTGAGGCCAGAAGGGCTGGGGCTGCCCGTTCTGCCTGGAGAACACATCCCCTGGGCTCAGAGCAAATAAACCTGGAATGTAACTGACCCCAGGGCCCACATGAGTGTTTTAAGAAACGAGCAGGCAGAGGAGTTAGGAATGAACCTGTCAAGGAAAGCTGCAGATACAGTGTGGGTAGCGAGTGTAGCAGAACGGCCCTTAGCTTGAACTCACTCTGGGTAGCTCAGGAGAAGGGGATGGTAATGGTGGAGGTGGTTCTGAGCTCTCACAAGGAAAATCCATGAGGATCTGACATATTAGCAGACAACCAATGTTATCTAATACATGGGCCCAGCAGGAGTGAGCTACCAGGAATTGTCTTGACAAAGAAGGCTGAGACCCACCAAACCCGTAACTGCAGTGAAAACAGGGACTGTGGTGGATGCCCCTGAGTTATCCAGGGAGGTGCAGGATCCAGCATTAGGACTTGTTAAATTTCATCTCTTTAATCATTACCCATTGCTCCATCTAGATCCATGAAATCTCAGAATAAGGATCCTTCCTCCATAATTTCTAACCTGACTTGCCAGAACTGGGAGCTTCAGATAATTCAGTAAATATTTCAGGAATCAGGAGCTTTTGAGGGCATAACTGTTCTATTTCCCCTGTCCTCCAGACCACGACCACAAAGTAATAACATATCCTGATGAATTTAGGGGGTTACTTTTGTCCACAGTGAAGTCTAAATCTCTTAAGACCTTAATTTAACTTGGATCTAAATGCTAGACTTCGAGCATTCTTTTAATTATTTACAGACAGAAACTGTCTTTCATTTCCTCACAGACAACATTCTAAGACATCAGGGTATTATTTGTGATCATTCCTATAATTTCGTCAGGAACTCATCAGAACTATTAGCAAACTTACAGAACTTGACTTCACACCTAATATAAATAAATATAAATTGTCTGTAGACTAATGAAACTCGCTCTCTACACTTGATACAATAAAGTTTAAACAAACACCCTTTGGCATGTTGCAAGCATTTTTACCTGAAGAACAATAACAATTCCTTCGATTAAAGCTTAGCCGTCTTACAGATCATTGATTAATAGGAAGAAAAGTGTGCCAAGACTTTCAAGGGGGAGTGGATATTGAGTGGATCTCAGATATTGCAAAGCACTCAAATTTATTTTTTTTTTATCAGTATAGTTTTCAGAAAGACGGAAATTAATCAGTTGGTTTTTTTTAAATAAATGCTCTTTCACTCACATCTAAATCTCCATATGCACTTGGCCATCTCAGTAGCGTTACACGGCCTTTGGAGACACAGCCCTTGTTTGTCCAGAACTCATTTAAACTGACTCACAGGTGAACAGGCACTAGGCTTACAGGTATTATACTGACCTACTGGCCGCAACAGGAGGTGCCAATTTTTCATCTTTTTAAATAGTTGGCTATTATTCAACTGCTGAAAGAGAGCCTGGTGTTTCTTGCTGTTTCTACAAAAGGCTCCTCTTGGTTGTTCAGGGCACTTCATTTCTTGGTTGTATTGTGCACAGCCCTTTTATACTCTTTTGTGGCTAAGATACACTTATTTCAGTACTTCAGCACTGGGAATTCTTTAAAAATCATCTAGAGATTCATTACATTTCAAGCCAGAAAGGACCATTAGATTGTCTAGTCTTTACATCACAGGCAAATTACACAGTACACTCAAATAAAGCCTAAAAACTTGTTTCTGACAAAAGTATTGCTTCTACAAAGCTATTAAACCTTGATGAACATTCTAAGCAATGGAAGAAAACCCACCTCTCCTGTGAATAATCTGCTATAATAGAAATCACTACTAAAAATCTGTGCTATATTTTTCAGATTAATGCATCGGCTTTCTGCTTCCAGACATTGATTCCAGAGCAGTTCTTTAGAAAAACGGATTTTTGTTCTTTATTAAGATATTTGTATACTGTCACCAAGTCTTGTTGGTGAGTTTTTCTTTGTGAAGCATTTCCTCCAGGTCTCCCATAATTTCTGTGTCTACCTGCAAGTGTCTCAAATTTATAAACAACTTTTTTAAGTGAACGTGCCATTAATCTTACCCTAGCACGTGGAAGTTAAAATCAGTTCCTCATTTCTCATCAGTGATTTCCAGTCTATACATCCCCAGGTGATACTTCTTGGCCGAAAGAAAAAGGAGTTTTGGAATCAGGATTTTATAACCTTTAAACCCATAGAAGAATCCCATTCAGTGACATTTCCCTCTGTGCATTTATTCCTTGAGATCTATCATTTGGCCACTGCTTAATCCCATTTCAGGTATTCAATACTGATACTATAGGAAGCAACTTTTAAAATAAGGTTCAAATGCAGTGTGAAGTCAGATGTCATAGAAGTCTATCCCTCTATAAATGATTTTAGAAATCAAATCTAAATTAAAAATTAAAAAATGCATCAGGTTTATTTCAAATTTCACACCTCTGGTTTCTTTTCAGATTTAATTCTTCATCAGTTTTTCAGATGTTCCACCTTGTACAGATGGCAGGATAGCCATTCTCTGTGTAATCTGTGCTATTCCTCTTGGTTTTTTTAGTATTAGCATAAATGGCATTCTTCCAGACATCTGTCATTTCCCTGGGTTTCTATAAGACATTACTAGCCAGCTCTTCTGGAGATCTTGTGAAAGTTCTCCAATTTTTAAATATTTCCCTTTTGCAGACACTATTGTCTCCCTTAGTTACTAATGCTAAGGAATACTGGAGAGTAATTCCTTGCCTTTAATGCAATGAAGTACCTCTTGCCCTTTTCCATTTTCTCCAGAGCCCATTTGCCTTTAGCAGCCAGCAACAGTGTCAGATATGTTCTAGGCCATCTGTGCATCTTGTCAAAATACTCTTCCCACAGTTCTTTTTGCTGGTGGTGATTTTGGACAAATACAGACTTCAGTGGTTCAGTCTGCTTCCAGAACATGACACAAGGGTCTTACATTCCTGTTTATTAACTAAGTTTATTATCCAAAAAACATTGCATCAAACATTGACTTTTTTGATTTGGAAAAGAAAAATCACACACTATGTGACCTGAACTATAATCTCAGGCTTCTGTTTCCCACATACTCCTGAGATTTCCACCTCTATCAGATGTCCTTGGACTCACCCAAGGGTTCAGAATTACTGGAAGGGTATACAGAAGTGTATGCACTGCAGGGGCAACACATTGCGGGTTATTCCTGCTTCAAGTAAAGGCAAACCTAGTTGTGGGATTGCTTTTGCTCTGGGACCTGGATGCAGGGACAACGCTGTCAGATTTACTACAGGTAGAGCCATCCAGAGTCCTGTTGGACAGGGAATTGAGATGAACAATAGAAGAAGAGACATGAGACTCTGGCTTGATTTGCATTGGCAAAAGAAAGTCTCAAATGAAATTTTATAATACTGCATTTAATAAATATGTCTTAGGAGATGGGCCAGTATGTCTGAAGGAGAAAAGCTGGTCAAAGCAGCAGTGTTGACACCAGCATAAATGGGTCATTACTAGCCAGAAACAGACATAAGATGAAGTCCCTGACGTGAGAGGGCACACTGCAGTATCCTTGCCCCAGCTGTCATCTTGAGCAGTTCCAGTTCATGCTGTGTCCTGCATAACCTGTGTACCTTCTGGTATGCAAAAAACATACCTTGAGAGTTACAGCAATCTACAGTAGTCTCTGTCATCCTTGAAGAAATAGCCTCAGTTGCAAAGGAAGGGCCACTTTTTGTTTATTTCTCAAATGACATTAAAAGTGTTTGGGCAGAAGACAGTTTCTGAAAGAGCACACAATAGCTTGTCTTGATTGCTTATGCAATGCAAATAAGGATTTATGTGGGGAGGGAATCAGGTTTGCTTTTCATATTATTTAGTTTTGTTTGCTTGTTTGTTTTATTTTCTTGTTAAACCAAAAATATTTTCCTTCTCATTTGCATATTTGTGATTACTGCAGCACCACCTCTGACAGCTGTAACCATTATTTAATAACAAAATAAACAGAAGGTAGAAATAATGTGAATCTGCTGTTGGAAGTGTAAAGAAAAAGTAAATTCTTTTACACTAGATGAGTGAAATGAATTAATGGGTATTTATTGTTTAGACAAGTAGTGCTCTTCATGCATATTGGAAGTGACCTTTCTCCTTCCAGAATCGCAATTTTTTCATGGTGTCCACCAAGTGTCTTTCACTGAACCAATTAAAATGTGTGAATATCCTGAAGGCAATATAAAAAAAAAAAAATAGCTACTTTAAAATAAAATGTGTTTACAAGCAAATGGGAAAAGGCAGTCAGGTTTGAAATACATCTCCCTCTTACTAAATTAGACAGCAAAAGCTGTATAACAGAACAAGATTATCACAAAGCTGTTTATCATTAGAGTGGGAAGGGAAAGGAGAAGAAGAAATTTTGAGATAACTTTGCAAGAGGATTTTAACTTTTTATAATATATATGCCATTCTTCACCATTCATTGACTAATTTTCTACTGTACTTCACTCAGAAGATGTTAGCTACAAGTATATGAGATCAGAGGACTTCTGACGAGAAAAAAGCCTCATATTGTGAATAAGAGGAGAAGAGTCCTTCAAATTAAAACTGCACTCTGGTATGAATGTTTATGACTTGGAAGTTTATAATTTTATAGCATTTATCCTCTACATTTATTTTCTCAGGTCTGACTCTATTTTCCGTGTTTGAAACAGGCTAAACTTATCTTGCTGCCATGATCAGAATGGTTCAATGTTCATCATCAGCATATATGAGTTTCCCAGCACTTTCTGCAGACAAGAAACAGGACATAGAGCAGCATATTGTGACTTTGCTGTCTATGCAGGTAATTGCAGATATCTGTACTTGTACACCTGAAGTCCTTTTTGACCACTGCAGGCATGCATAGTCAGTGTGAGATCTTCACCTCACTAGCCCCTTGTTTGATGACTGCAGTAAAGCAAAGGCTTTGTAGTAGCCTTTGTATGGCTGAATTTCACTTTCAAAGCAATGAGCCCAGTAAGGAAATACAGCATCACTTTTTACCTCAAAATAATTGCACAATAAGTTACAAGATGTTGAGGCTGTGACACAGCTCTGAGTAAATCCGAGATTCTTTTGGTGTTTCCTTTCTTCTGCCCATAGCAAGACCCTGGCTGTTACTGCTACTTTTCATAAAGTACCATATTTCCAAGGTGTGGATATCCCCATATGTTTAACATTTTAGATCCTATGTCCCCCAAATGCAATCAGATCATCATGACTTTTTAATTTAATGGCAATGGCCTTAGATAGATGAGATCATCCACTAGATAATTAAGCTGCCACAAAACAAAAATGTGAACACAAAGGGAAAAATCCCACTTGTGGTGCATCCAGCACTGCTTTGTTCCTGGATTCAGTCTCCAGCCTGGTTTCATGCACCTCTGCTTCACTTAACAATGCTGTGGAGCACTGCAAAAGCAAGTTAAATATTCACTAAGCATCCCAGGCACCAAATATCCTAGGGCTCTGTAGATGATGTTCTGCCAGAGGAACATACCAATGAAAAACCCACCAAGCTGCAATGCAGCTCAGTAGCAAAGTGCTCACGAATTTGTCATACATTATGTCATATATTTTGGCCACCAAAACTTTTTCAGCTAGTTAAGTGATCAACTATTTGTCAGTTTTAAGACCAGAAGGTATTTACCTGTTCGTGTAGTTGACATCTACAATGTTGATGAGGTCAGAGGGTCTAATACTACAACATCTGTATAGAGGTTGTAATTTCCAGGTGACTTTTAGCTATAACACATCATTTATAAGACATCTTGCTCTCTTGAAAGACTTCAAGTGGGGAAGTCCATCTACCACCAATCAGTCTAAGGTTTTCAAATACATAAATAAAATACTACACTGTATACACCATCTCTGCAGACAAAGAAAAAGAATGAACCATAGGTACTGCATATAGTTTGCCTTGCTCAATATGAAGGCAAGTCCACTGAGCATTAAATGGCCTTCTGAACAGAGACACAGTTAGCTCCAGCAGAAAAACTAAGTGAAATACATTGGTGCTCACATAGCAGCAGGCTCTTGGGCTTAAGCTTTCCAGTACATGCTTCCATCTGCCAGATTTACCTTGAGCACCTATGTACCTATGTGTAGAGGTACTCTGAGAATAGCATGAGATATAGCAGCAACATGGAGCTAAAATATACTATCATTGTAAAAGGATTCTTTCTTATAACTTCTCACTTGTCCAGTCCCCACAATTTTTGTTTCTTTCTTCTCCTGAGACAATGTATGCTGACATTCAGTGCTCAATTATTCCTCTCTCAACAGACACAATAATTATTAGTCTTTTCCTACCCAATGTATACATTTATGTTCATGTCTTTGAAAGTTGCTCACCTGTTCAAACATAAATGGGTGGAATATTGAACACCATAGCACAAGACACAAAAGCTGCTAATATATATTCTGTTTTTACGCATTCCCTCCTGCTTTCCTAAATCTTACATTCAGCAACTTGAAGGTAGTAGATTTTAATTACTGAAAAGCATCAATCACTGGTTTTAGGTCCATTGTGAAAAGTAAATTAAATTTTCTTGCATATTACAAAGGCCTTTCCTTTGCTTTGCAACAGAAATGACAGCATAGACATGAAAAGCACAAATGGAAAAAAGACAAAAGAGAAGAATTGGACTGTGAGCATAAATGTCATAGTTATACTGGCAGACACAAAACCACCTCTGGAATTGGAACTTTACTAGCCTGACACATAAAGGCACATGAGTTAGTACATAGGTCAACAGGAGTCGAATGCAGTCTAGCAACCTCATTAATGTAAAAAAAATAGAAAGGCCAAGAATCAAAGAATCATAGAATCATTCAGGTTAGGAAAGACCTTTAAGATCATCAAGTCGAGCTGTTTAACCTAGGACTGCCAAGTCCACCACACTTGAAGAATCCCCCCTTTGCCAGGGCATTGCTACACAGTGAATGTAAGAATAGCTGAACCCCCTGACCCTGGGTCAGCAGGAAACAGGATCATAGAATCATAGAATCATAGAATAGTTTGGGTTGGAAAGGACCTTAAGATCATCTAGCTCCAACTCCACTGCCATGGGCAGGGACATCTCACACTAAACTATGTCATCCAAGGCTCTGTCCAGCCTGGCCTTGAACACCGATAGGTATGGAGTATTCACAAATGCCCTCCGCAACCCATTCCAGTACTTCACCACCCTAACAGTAAAGAACTTCTTCCTTATATCCAATCTAAACTTGCTCTGTTTAAGTCTGAACCCATTACCCCTTGTCCTCTCACTACAGTCCCTAATGAAGAGTCCCTCCCCAGCATCCCTGT